>CM061561.1:28290764-28585764 GCA_030864225.1 Capsicum baccatum var. pendulum
AATTAAATCTGTATAGGAATAATAACTTTGTCTGTGTAAATTTGTTCACACTGTCGGTCTCAAATCAGGATTAAGGAGGAGAATTACCGAAGGTCAGCTGAAAACAATCACTCTAACCACAAGCCTCACCGGTGAAATTATGCTTGTAGACACGTAATTTTGTTCCTTTGAAAGACTAATTTTTATCTTTTTACCTTATCCTATCGTGTATCCTCAACCATGAAATTATTCCTCCATAAAATGACAAAAATAACAACCCCTAACTATTTTTATCTTATCCTAACAAATTCTATCCCATCCTAACCACCCCTACCCTACCCAACCCCCTACGCCTTTACACATTTTTGGACACCATAACAGAATTGGGTATCTTTTGGCATTGGGAGAATTATATACACTGCACATAGAAAGAAACCTTCAAAAAAGGACAAAAAGGGAGGGGCCCACTTGAGATATTCCATTTTTTCAAATTCATATAGGGAATAATAGACCAGTACATGGGATTCTCTCAACAATATACAGGGAACACAATACACTCTCACAGGATTTTTTTTTCACTAACCTCACGCCATAGACATACACATAGGCCTCTCACAATCTCAATTCCCACTCACCTCATCATATACATTAACAATACATACATCACACAGATCCCTCATCACTTAGGTAATATATATCCACATCACACACAGAGAGAAGAGAGATTGAGAGTAAGAGGTCAAGGAGAGAACAGACCAGAGAAAACATCAAAACAGAAGAGAAAAACTCGAAAATGGATTAGAAATGAGAAGGGAATGATCTGACAATGAGCAGTTTCTGATTGGGTCTGGCCAAAAATTTCAAGTTTTGCCGAAAAATGCAAAAAGCTGGTTCGTTTGGTATTCGTTGTTGGTTCGGGGATTTAGATTTCAGTTCATCTTAACTCGTTCGTTGAGTTCAGTTTTGGGTTTTAATTCCTGTTTCTTGTTCGAGATTTTCGGTTTCGAATTTCTCTATTATCAACGAAAACGAGTTCCATTGAGGTCCACTCCTTTAACTCGCTCTCTTTTTCTTTATTTTGGTTGTTTAAATTGACTATGACTATGTGTTTGTCTATACTGATTGTTGGATGTTTGCTGATGTTATTGATGTTATGATCATGTGCTTGGTGATATGATTTCGAGGGTATGAGGAACAAATTTGTTAGTTTTAATTGTGCCATTGATAGGAACGAATTTGGGCGCGAATTGATAAATTGCTAAAATGGATTAGGATTAATTTTGATTTATTGTTGTTTTGATTCATTGATGCCATCGATCGGGATAGTGCCATGATAGGTCAAGTTGGGTAGGCAAAAGGTAGGTTGGGTAGGCAAAGTTTACTGTGATTTGTTGAGCGTGTGAATATTTGTTGAATGGTTATTTCTATTTTATCGCATTAAAAATGTATTCATTTGGCCGGGGAATGCCCCGAGAGATTTGTATTGATTTATCCGGAGAATGCCCCGAAGTATCATGTACTTACGATCAAGGCCCGAAACATCAGGTGGAGAAAGTAATGGAGCATAGTTAGGATTAGTTTAGAACAAGACATGTTTATATTTTCGCATTTTTCATTTTTTTGGGATTGTATAAGTGGACTGGACTTTAAATTTTGAATTGTTTTGTCTTGTTTGTTTGATCGCTTGTTTTTGCTTGTTTTGTGTGGTTTATACATTCGTAGTGTCAAAATAGTCGATACACTCTACCAAGCGACCGTGGTCAAACTAGGGATCGAGGGGTGCCTAACACCTTCCCCTCGGTCAACAGAATTCCTTAACTGGAATCTCTGTTCGCAAACTAGTTTCAAGAGTCAAATCATGTTTTAAAAAGGATTTTCCAAAGGTGACTTGGCACATCTGATTCATGCCAAGTGGCGACTCTGAGTTTTGAATGTAAAAGTCCTTTTCGAAAAAAATCTTCACTTTTGTCACTTTAATAATAAAACCCCTTTCAAACCTTAAAATCGAATCTTTTGGATGTTGAAAAAGGGGTGTGACCGCTCTGGCGACTCTTCTGGGGAACTTGTTCAGAATTCAAGCTTATTTTGGAGTCGTATCGGATTTGCTTGGAACTATAGGTGTATACGAATTTTTTTTTGTGTTGTTTTGTGTTATTGTTTTATCATTATGGAATGTTTTCGTGCTCTTTAAGTACAGTATTTATCTTATGTGTTACCGCTTTTATATCTGGCATCATGTGTCTACCCCCGGCCTTCTTTCTACAACAAGTCCGTAGTACACGTGTTGTACACAACCTCTAGTTGAGTCACCCTTAGTTTAGGGGGGGGGGGGATCCGTCGGTGTTATGGAGTAGGTGGAAAGCTATCGCAGCCACTATCGACCATACGCTCCCCCAAATAGCCTTATTAATGAACCCCAACGTAGGTTAGCCTTTAGGTCATGCTTATGTGCATCATATTGAGACCTAGCGGGGCTCGCTTGGTCCTTTATAGGAAACTCACCTCTAAAGCATCTCTACGTGCTAAATGTTGCATCTTTGAGGATAACGTGGTAATTTGACGGACTGATTTGGGAAAAACATGTGTTAGAAGTAAAGTGTGTGGGTAATGAAAAAAAAATAATAAAAAAAAGAGAGTTTCGTAGTTTTTAGAGTTTTTTATGGCTTTTATTTTTCACAATTCCAAAATTCAAAAGGACTTTTTTACCTTTCGCACTCATTTTCTCAAAAACATCAAAAAGATTTTCCTTTGTCTCATTTAGCATGCATTCACAATTCGAAAACTTCAAAAACATTTTTTCATTCATAGGATGTGTTTATAAAAGAAAAATGCAAAAAAAAAGATGTTAGATATTTTTTACATTTCGTATAACGAAAATACCAAAAAGATTTTTCTTTCATAGTTGTCGATGTCATTTTTTTGTGAAGTATCAAAATGAAAACTCAAAATATTTTATTAACATGGTTCATCGTCTGTCTTTGGTCGTGTCTCTTAAGTTAGGGTCTAGCCTGTTATTTAATCATTAATTGTCCAATCTGGACGAACTACGTTCCCCTGATTCTCCTCTTTCGGGAGTGAGATACGTAGGCAGCCTATTGTTGGTTCGGGGATCGTATTTAAAAAATCCAAAAAGATTTTCTCCTATCTTTATTTAGAGTAAGTGTTTCATTTACATCTTTAAAAGAAAACTACAAAAAGATTTTCCTTTTATAGGTTCAAGTTTTATTTTCGTACGAAATGCAAAATTGAAAACCCCAAAAGATTTTCTTTGGTGATCATAGATGTCATTTTGTATAGGGATGTTAAATGAAAAATTCAAAAAGATTTTAGTCAATTCTTTTGATAATTTGTTATATTCTTTTCTTTTTTAAAAAAAATTTCAAGAAAAAAAAAGAGTTTAATTGGCCATTTTGGCAAGACTTCACGAAATACGCACACCTGATACTCCCCTCTCGGGGGTGAGATACGTAGGCGCCCTTCTAGGGTTCGGTGATTTTTTCAAGAAAAGAAGAAGAAGAAGAGGTTTTGAAAAATCGTTGAACTCTAACGTATTTGCTATCTCTTGTCCAGTTAGTTTAAGGTGGTTGGTTTGTGGCATTTTGGCTGGTCCTCCATATTGCTCCAAGTCACAGAGAAAGTTATGGTCAACAAGGATACCGAGTTTGTTGTCACTAATCAGATGGGGAGTTTGGGGAATGGGAATGTAGGAGCTAATGAAGAGATTTGGAAATTTAGGTAGCAAATGATAGAAATGCATCGAGCTTGGGCTAATGGGTTGCCGCCTCTTCCATTTCCCTCAGATAATCTGGAATATCTCTCTTGTTTGCCTCCAGTGTCATATGCACAATTTCCTATTTTGGTCGACACGCCACAACATGCATCAGGACCTACTCCGGGGCAACAGTATCCAAATACTTCAAATATTTATTTCCTCACTCCTCAATACAAAATTACCACATGCTCGGCTCCGCCTGCCATTCATGCTTTTGCAGCCCCACTCCCATTTGAAGCTCCTACTTTTAATGTCAATCCAACAGTTGTGATTCCTCACTCTACAAGCAACCCTGCATTGAATATTTTTAATGATCAGCATTACGCTCCCGAGCCCATATTTAAGTCGACTGGTCCTTACGATTGTCCTCAGCCGCCTGAATTTCCTCCTAACACTGAGAAGCCTGTTATGACAGAAGAACAAGAGGAAATAGCCAGAAAATTGAGAAGTTTGGAACTGATTATGAAAACTTGCAAGGACTTGGGGGCCACAAAAGTGTCTCATATAAAGATCTGTGCATGTTTGCAGGTGTACATCTTCCTCTTGGTTTTAAAATGCCGAAGTTTGAGAAGTATGATGGACAGGGTGATCCTGTAGCGCATTTAAGATGCTATTGCAACCAGCTAAGGGGCGCTGAAGGGAAGAAAGAATTACTCATGGCATATTTTGGTGAGAGTCTTTCAGGTCTATCTTCAGAATGGTTTGTTGACCAAGACATCGATAAGTGGAATAGCTGGGATGACCTGGATAATGAATTCGTGCAACAATTTCAATACAATATGGAGTTGATTCCTGAAGAGAAATCCTTAACTAATATGAAGAAAAAGAGTACTGAAACTTTCAGAGAGTATGCGATTAGATGGCGTGAATAAACTGCTAGGGTGAAACCTCCAATGAAAAAAAGTAAGATAGTGGAGGCGTTTATTCAAGCGCAGGATGAAACATATTATCAACACTTGTTACCTGCATTAGGCAAGCCATTTATTGAGTTCCTCAAAATGGGAGAGATGATAGAGGATGGAATTAAGACGGGTCGCATTGTGAGTTTTGCAACATTGAAACCGATTACTCAAGCAATTCAAAAAGGTTCAGGAAGTATGGGAGGAAAGAAGAATGATGAAGATGCATCTGCCATTGTAGATTGACAACAGGCATGGGCAAGAGGACCACACCATTGTTACCCATGGGCTCAAACCTAGGTTTATGCCCAAGCTCTACAGAATCTTTACCAAAATCCATTATATCCCATTCCTCCACCTCCATATCAAGTGTATAATGCGCAACCTTATGTTCAACCTTCATTTTACCCACAATGGCGTGCGCCAACTTTGCCGAGTCATCCTCCAACTCCACATATATACTGAAGCCCTTCTAGGCCTGGTTTTCAATTTAAGCCAAATAATGAAATGATACAGAAGTCGAGGGATAGCTTCACACCCATTAGAGAGTCTTATGCAAGTTTATTCCATAGATTGGTACAACAGGACATGATCACTCCTCTCCTTAGGTATACTCCTGACCCACATTCAAGAAGTTTTGATCCTAATGTACGATGTACATATCATTACGATGTTTAGGGTCACAGTATTAAAGATTATCGTGCTTTGAAAAGAGAAATTAAAAAGATGATTCAAGATAAATCAATCATGGTGCATAACATTGACAGTGAGGGAAGCTTTAGTCATGCTGATATGGAAACCAGTAGCTAAGATGTCAGGCTGAGCAATTGAGAAGTTATCCCTCTCCTTAATAGGAAGGGGTTTGGTAGCTTATTTTATTTTATTTTCTGTTCTCCAAATTATTTCAGGGTTGTAGTTCGGGATCTGTCTTGTTTTGTCCTTTTGTTGTTTATGTTCAAACCCTTCTATCTTTTATTTCGACTAAATGAAGTGTCTCATTTTCCTTTGTGTTTTAAATATGTGTTGTTTGTTTGTTTTCTTTACATAGTACATTTTGAGTTGACTCTAGTGATATGACATGCTAGTGAAATTTTCAGCCAGATCTTAAAATCCAGTTTAAGCATGAACATTGAATCAGAGAGTTAAAGTTAGAAAAAGAGAGAATAAGAGAAAATAAATAGAGTAATGAGACATTTGGTGACAAGTTAAGGCAATTATTTTGAGAATCACAAGAACAACTTCGTTATCAATCAAAAAGCAAGTCCCAATTAGGTCAAATAGTAGACGTGTGATCCCTATATTAAGAGAAACAAGAAGATAAGCAGCTCCACGAAAGCATGAGTCATTTGATGTGAGGAATGTACAACAAAGGTGGAGTTTACAGAAGAAGTAGTGACGCATAAACTCAATCTACTTAAAAAAATGTCGCAAATGATCTTCTTCTCTCACTTCCAATTGCATATTATGTACTTGCATTCTCAAGGATTGATATGATGAAGGCATTTGATTCTGCTATCCAAACATTGTGTCATCCTTTGTTTAACCCATTTGAACCTTAGTGTTATTTTCTTTCATACCCTTCTTTTGGAATAAAGATAGAGTAAGCAAAGTTCAAAGAATAGTGTCGAGTAAAAAGATAAAGTCAAAAAGTTACAAAAAAGAGACAAAAATGTTTCCAAAAAAAAGAGTGTCAAGAAAAATAGTGTTAGAAAAAAAGAATCGCAAGGTGAAAAGAGCGAATAAAATAAAAAAAAAGAAAAATCAGATCAAAGCAAAAGAACAAGCTGCCAGAACTACGCATGACCTGATTCTCCTATCTCGGGAGTGAGATACGTAGGCTTCCCTACTAAAGGCTAGGTCCAACCAAATAAATAGTTTAGCATCACCCAGTCAAAAGAAACTGGGGCATGAGTTAATCCTCATTGTTTGAGTCGATTCCAAAAGTTGTAAGTCCTACCCCACTTCAAGTATCGTTTGGGGCCCCTGCCATCCTTTCTTTCTAGCCCTATGCAAAAGCTAAGTTACAACCAAAGAAAGATCTTCGGATCAATCTTTGAGAATGTTAAGGCTAAGAACGTAATTGATATGATGACACATTTTAGGAACTACTCGTTTTCCTTAGCATAAGAAATCAAGAGAGAAATAAAAATGAGAGAGTCTTATCGGTGAAAACCCTCACGGGCACCATAAAGTGATGGTAAGTTGAGATACATAAAAATGAGAGTCATTGGTGAAAACCCTCACGGGCACCATAAGGCGATGGTGAGTTGAGAGGAAAATGAGAGTGGCTTGTTGGTAAAAATCCTTCAATGTGCCACTAGCCGAATGAGCTCTTCGAATGCAATGGGTTCAAGCAAGTAACCTAGTTTTAAAGCCATTCACTCAACAACAATTGGTAGAAAGTTTGATGGAAAGATCATGCAGCTTGATCCAAAATGTATGGCATAATCATTAGAGTTGACTGTCATTTCTAGATAAATTTTTCATTTCTTTATTTCAAATGGGGATATTCATTGTCTTTTCTTTCTTCTCTTTATGTTTATTTTATTTTCTTTAGTCAGTTGTCCAAATAAAATCATTGTCATTTTTTTTTCTCTTGTCTTTGAGTCAAGTCCATGTCAAAATAAGGGAGAAAAGATCTCAAAACATGGCTACCAGCTTCTTCAATTGCACAAAGCAAGACAAAATGCCAATACATGAAAGAGAAATGATTGTAAGTCAAAATAAGGCATGCAAAAAGTTTTGTCAACCGACAAGTCTGAGAACTCATGGAAAAACCAAGGTTCAAAGGGTTTATCTAAGAAGCATGACAAAGTAGAGATACTATATCTGTTTCAGAGTCACTCTTAGTAATCTGAGTTCGAATCAATGATGCAGCGAGTCAATGACATATGCTAATGGTTGAAAGCAAGTTTAATGTGACGGGGGCAAGAGCGATTGCCACGAAAGCCAAAGCCACAAACCGGCCACCATGTTTTTAAACTAACAAGTTTTCTTTGTATGAAACAGGAACACATGTTACCTTCGAATCTAGGATTTCAAAGCCTAAACATCAAAAGTTGCAATGCCTCACTTCCACAAATGCAGGAGACGCACTTCCTTGTTTAGTTAATTCAAGCAACATTTGTAAGGAGATGCACTTCCTTGTTTGGGCAATTCAAGTGACATTTATGAGGAGACGCACTTCCTTGTTTGGATAATTTAAGTAACATTTGTAAGGAGATGCACTTCCTTGTCTGGGCAATTCAAGCACCATTTGTAAGGAGACGCACTTCCTTGTTCGAGTAATTCAAGCAACACTTGTTAGGAGACACATTTCTTTGTTTGGACAATTCAAGTAACATTTTTAAGGAGACACACTTCCTTGTTTGGGTAATTCAAGAAACACTTGTAAAGAGACGCACTTCCTTGTTTGGTAATTTAAGCAAAATTTGTAAGGAGACGTACTTCCTTGTTTGGTAATTCAAGCTGTATTTGTAAGAAGACGCACTTCCTTGTTTGGATAGTTTAAGCAACATTAGTAAGGAGACACACTTCCTTATTTTTGTAATTCAAGCGGCATTGGTAAGGAGATGCACTTCCTTGTTTTAATAATTCAAGCAATATTGGTAAGGAGACACTTTCTTATTTTGGTAATTCAAGGGATAGTGGAAAGGAGATGCACTTTATTGTTTGAATAACTCAAGAAACATTGGTAAGGAAATGCACTCCCATGATTGGGCAATTCGAATTTTGCTTTTTAGGTGATGCAATTCCTAGATTAAATTTTGATTCCTATAAGACGTACCTTTTAGTCGAGTCATCTTCCTTGATTCCTATAAGACGTACCTTTTAGTCGAGTCATCCCCTTGATTCCTAGAAGACATACCTTTTAGTTGAGTCATCCTCCTTGATTCCTATAAGACGTACCTTTTAGTCGAGTCATTCCTGTTGAACCCTAGAAGACGTACCTTTTAGTCGAGTCATTCTCCTTAGTTCCTATAATGATGTGACTTTCGCAAAAGTCCTTTGATGATAAACTGGGGAAAAATTTAATTCTTGTGTTGGAACTTCACTTTTCTGGCAAATTAAACCTCTTTATAATAATTTTTATTTGGGATAATTTTCTTTTTAGTTTTGATGTGATTTCAGAAGCCAGCCTGAAGAATAGAGTAAGGAAATTACAAGTCAGGAGCCCTCCTGAAGAACAGGGTGATGAAATGGCAAGTCAGGAGCCCACCCGAAGCACAGAGCGAATAAATGAAAAGTTAAGCAACAAGGTTAAGCAATTGAAAACCTGGAAACAAGTGATGAAATGGCAAGTCAGGAACTCGCCCGAAGCACAGGGCGAATAAATGAAAAGTTAAGCAACAAGGTGAAGCAATTGAAAACCAGGCAACAAGTAGTGAAATGACAAGTTAGGAGCCTGCCTGAAGCACGGGGCGAATAAATGAAAAGTTAAGCAATAAGGTAAAGCAATTGAAAACCAGGCAACAAGTGATGAAATTGCAAGTCAGGAGCCTGCTTGAAGAATAGGGTGATGAAACTTAAGTCAGGAGTCCAACAGAAGCCGTATAGATAGGATTTTTGTAATTTCATTTATGCTTTAACTTGTAATTTTTATTTTGATGTAATGACAGATCCGTGGACCAGAACCTAGATAGAACCTCACTCAACTCTCCAACTTGGTATAGCCCTTCTCCTTCCTTGGAAATAACTGTGATAGGTTTTTTTTCATAACTTGGGTAGGAATGATGTCCTAAGTCAAGACCTGGTTTCCCTCCTTCCTTTTTCTCCATGCTTTTGAATAAAGGTCTGGACAAAATTCTGTCTCATTGTCTACTTCTTTGTTTGAAAACACTGTTTGTTTAATTCAAATGGGGCATGATGTAAACACGTAATTTTGTCCCTCCGAAAGATTAATTTTCACATTTTTATCTTATCCTATTGTGTATCCTAAACCATGTAATTATTCCCCCATAAAATGACAAAAATAACAACTCCTAATAATTTTTATCTTATCCTAACAAATTCTATCCCATCCTAACCACCCTTACCCCACTTCACCACTACCCTACCCAACCCCCTATGCCTTTACACATTTTTGGACACCATAACAGAATTGGGTACCTTTTGGTATTGGGAGAATTATATATACTGCACATAGAAAGAAACCTTCAAAAAAGGACAAAAAGGGAGGGGCCCACTTGAGATATTCCATTTTTCTAAATTCATATAGGGAATAATAGACCAGTACATGGGATTCTCTCAACAATATATAGAGAACACAATACACTCTCACAAGATTTTTTTCACTAACCTCATGCCATAGACATACACATAGGCCTCTCACAATCTCAATTCCCACTCACATCATTATATACATTAACAATACATACACCACACAGACCCCTCATCACTTAGGTAATATATATCCACATCACACACTGAGAAAAGAGAGATTGAGAGTAACAGTTCAAGGAGAGAACAGACCGGACAAAACATCAAAACAGAAGAGAAAAACTAAAAAATGGATTAGAAATGGGAAGGAAATGATCTGACAATGAGCAATTTCTGATTGGGTCTAGCCGAAAATTTCAAGTTTTGTCGAAAAATATGAAAAACTGGTTCGTTTGGTATTCGTTATTGGTTCATGGATTTAGATTTTAGTTCATCTTAACTCGTTCGTTGAGTTCAGTTTTTAATTCCTCAATACTGAGTTGGATTCTTGATCGGATTGAGGTTCCTTCTTCGAGATTTTCGGTTTCGGATTTCTCTATTATCAACGAAAATGAGTTCCATTGAGGTCCACTCCTTTAACCCGCTCTTTTTTTCTTTATTTTGGTTGTTTAAATTGACTATGACTATGTGTTTGTCTATTCTGATTGTTGGATGTTTGCTGATGTTGTTGATGTTATGCTCATGTGTTTGGTGATATGATTTTGAAGGTATGAGGAACAAATTTGTTAGTTTTAATTGTGCTATTGATAGGAACGAATTTGGGGCACGAATTGAAAAATTACTAAAATGGATTAGGATTAATTTTGATTTATTGTTGTTTTTATTCATTGATGCCATCGATCGGGATAGTGCCATGATAGGTCAAGTTGGGTAGGCAAAAGGTAGGTTGGGTAGGCAAAGTTTACTGTGATTTGTTGAACGTGTTAATATTTGTTGAATGGTTCTTTCTATTTTATCACATTAAAAATGTATTCATTTGGTCGGGGAATGCCCCAAGAGATTTGTATTGATTTATCCGGGGAATGCCCCGAAGTATCATGTACTTGAATACGGCACACGATCAAGGCCCGGAACATCAGGTGGAGAAAGTAATGGAGGATAGTTAGGATTAGTTTAGAATAAGACAGGTTTATATTTTTGCATTTTTCATTTTTTCAGGATTATATATGTGGACTGGACTTTAAATTTGGGATTGTTTTGTCTTGTTTGTTTGATCGATTGGTTTTGCTTGTTTTGTGTGGTTAATACATTCGTAGTATCAAAATAGTCGATACACTCTACCAAGCGACCGTGGTCAAACCACGGGATTGAGGGGTGCCAACACCTTCCCCTCGGTCAACAAAATTCCTTAACTGGAATCTCTGTTCGCAAACCAGTTTCAAGAGTCAAATCAATTTTTGAAAAGGATTTTCCAAAGGTGACTTGGCACACCTGATTCATGCCTAGTGGCGACTTTGAGTTTTGAATGTAAAGTCCTTTTCGAAACAAATCTTCACTTTTGTCACTTTAATAATAAAAACCCTTTCAAACCTTAAAATCGAATCTTTTGGATGTTGAAAAAGGGGTGTGACAATGCTTATTTGTCATTGCTGTTGTGTATTTTATAATAACATATGTTTCTAGCTTTCAAGAATCAATAAAATGATAAAATATTGATGTGAAAAATTATTATCGTATACTTCATGCTCAAAATGTATGTATCTAAATAATTAACACATATAGCATGTCTCTTCTGTGTAGCGCCTGTAGCTCAGTGGGTAGAGCGTCTGTTTCCTAAGCAGAAAGTCGTACGCTCGATCCCCTACCTGGCGCGATTAACATCTGTTTTCCTATCTTTTAAGGAAGTAGGCGGTTTAGAAGTTTGGTCCAATTTATTTTATTTTATTTTTATTTAAACAAGCGACTACATGTGGTCGCTTTTTTATTTTTAAATATCAAAATAAATATTTCAATAATTTTTATATTAATTAGTATATATCTTTAAAATTTAAATTTTAAAAAAATAACAAAACCGACCACTTGTGGTCGGTTTTAGTTAAAAAAAATTAATTTAAAAATATTTTTAAAAAGCCACCACATGTGGTCATTTTTAATTTAAATAATATTGATAAATATTTTTAAAAAATCACATGTGTTTGGTTTTTGGAATTAAATAATATTAAAAAAAAATAAAAAACCAACCAAATATGGTTGGTTTTGGAATTAAAAAAACAAAAAAAGAAAAAATAATTATAACCTTATATCAACTTTATGTAATCTATTTATTGTTATTAGTAAAAATAATATATTATATTACATATATAATATAATATATTTACTGAGTTAAATGATAATCTAATATATTATTTTTTAAAATTATATTGATTACACGTAGTCAATAACCAATAATATAATAATAGTAAAAATCAATCAATCTAACGTGAAAAAACTTACACTAAAAAATATATCAAATATAATATACAAATTCTGTACAACATAATCTTTATCTTTTACTTATGTTTCAATATATAAAATAAATATTTTCCTTTATACGTACGTTAAATGACGTTAAACACACATAATCTTTATATAATGAATATGTGTGTGTGTATATATATATATATATATATATATATATCATACAGTTGGGATAGACCATTGAAAACTGCTGTATACGTATTTGAAAGCTAAAAACGGATGTTTATAGTACGTATTTGAAAGGTGATGTTATAGTACGTATTTGCAGTCATAATAATATAATATATAACCGATAATTCATCAGAATATAATGAACGTGTTCTATTATAAGGTAATTATACTTGTTGATGTGATATATATAGTACGAATTGAAGAGTTTATATATACATATATTTAGATATTTATATATGATGTAGTGATCCATTGATGAACGATGTAGTCAAAACCTAGTTTATTAAGCTAATCAAATATAATTAATCGATCACTCATCTGAGTATATATAAGAAACATATCGCATTATTTTATTGGATAATAATATACTTGTGTACTGTTGTGTGAGATATATGTAGTACGTATTCAAAACTTGATATAGTCGATAGTGTGTATATGTGTGTGTATGCATAGATGTATAGATATCGTATATACATATTATACAGTGAAGGTATATTAATGACATAAGATAATGTAATCTATAATTCATCCGAGTATTTGTGAAATACGTTGTATATTATTACAGGGTAGTAAAATTGTGTATGTGATGCTTATAATACATATTTTAAAGCTGATAGACAATTGAGCATATGTATATATATATATATATATATATATATATATATATATATATATATATATATATATATATATATATATATATATCGTGTAGTGACGTATGTAGTAATCGAAAGCTAGATAGCTGAATGTATATATCAAAATAGTTTGAATGCTACATTGATATATATCAAACTATTGAGGAAGTAGATATACTATTTTGGGTCAATGTAGACACGCGTATGTTTTTGAAGTTGTAATAACGTAAGACTAGTATTACGAGGTATATGAGGAGGGGGGGGGGGGAGGAAGTAGGGGAGCGGAAGACAGAAAGTTGAACGACCACAAATTAACGTAACACAAATAATCGATAATTTATTTGATTAACATGTTATTTTATGAGCGAGGTATATATATATCAATGAATTTTGCAAATTCCGATAAATTTTTGGTTATTAGCTTTTAATTACGATATTATTTATATATATATAGTATCATAATTCGCAAAATTTATTGATATTATTATATTATTAAGGAAATATACTACTTCTGTTAATGTGTTGATAAAATAACCAACTATCTGATTTGTACATATACTCATTGCGTTAATATGATGATAACATAATTAATTATATGATTTAATCTTTTTATTAAAATTGAGCACATGTGATTATTTTTCGATAACAACTATTATAAAACTAAATCGAACACTTATATTTTACTTTGTGATCATTTTTGTAAAATTTTATTTAACTTAATTAATTGATTAATATTTTTTAAATTAATTTATAAAAAATTATTGTAACCCCCCAAATCTGGTACCCGAAATGCTACACGGTGCTCATAACCCCGAAGGACCACAAGCTAACCCATGCTTGATATCTGTACCTAGACCTTGCATAATATACTGTATAAAAGCAAAAATAAAGGCTGTAAGGCCATAAGGTTCAAAACTGATAAAATAATCTCTGAATGATGTGGTATCACGATGCCAAAACAAAACCTGAAATAAACTGTCTGAACATGATAATCTGAAAAGCCTCTAACTGACTGAATTGTCTGAATAAGGAGTTGATGGGACATGTCCCCAACTAACTCCAACTACTGAAATAAATTAATTAATGAGATAATAAAGTAATGGTCATGTCCTCGAAGGATGAGGACTCATTACTAACTCTAACTGCTGAGACTGGAATGCTACTAATGCTCCGAAGCTCGTGCTTCTAAACCTATGGTATAAAATACCATTGTGCAAATGCATCAGTACGTTTGAATGTACTGGTATGCATGTGAGGTAGGCTGAATACAAAAGGGTTCACATGCATGAACTATACTAAACTGAATAACATGAGCGTGAGAATAAATGTATGAATACATAATAACTATAACTGAGTTTGTGATAACATGATTTCTGAGCCTGAGTACTGATAACATGAGATACTGATAACTGTATAACTGAAATAACTAATACTGAGCGCCTGTATCTAACAGTTTAGGTTCTGATGGAATTTGCTGAGTTTTGTACTGTTCTGAGTTGACTGTATCTTACTGTCCTAAATTATGTAGAACTATCTGAGTTCTATTACTGAGACTGAATGACTGTATCTGACAGTCCTGATTCTGTAACTTAAATTGTGGAAAGTTGTCATGTAACCGACATGCCCCAAATAACGTAATATAGCTGAGTTGGGGTCCAATCTATAACCCCAATTTAAAGAGTGTCAATACCGTGAAACTGGTAAGGACAAGCTGTGGGTGACCCTCATCTGACAGTATCCCCAAAAGAGAATGATGGGACCCTCATCTGACAGTGTTTATCCACCTCATCAACCCTCATATGACAGTGTTGATGTCTCAACCTATGCTGGCTACATAGTTCTAGGACACAAGGATGACTTCTAAGAATCACACCCTCATCTGACAGGGTGTGTTCCCATCCTTGGGTTTACTCGGTTCTAATCCTACTCTTATCTGAATAGACACTGAACATGGATTACTGAACTGAATTGGACTGAATTAACTGAGTTCCGTTGACTGACGGAATACTACTGAGATTACTGAAGTTCTGAAATTACTGAGTGTACTGAGTTTTCCTAAGTCACATGACTGACTGAATTTCTATGAACATGGATCGACTGAGAGTATCTTAAAAATAGGACACTGACTCTAGGCACACAACTAATTGTCGGGTACAAGTACCCCCAGGACTCGATAGCATGAAACTGACAAAGCATGACTTTCTGGAATACATAACCAACATCACAATCCATATTACAAAGTTGGAGATTTCACGAAGTAGAAATTCTAAAGCACCACAAGGGCTACACATGTATCCATAATTCACTGACTAAGACATTTCATCAAACATTTGACATGCATAAATTTGTACATGATTGGGGATTTTATATTATCATAGGCATTTAATCGAACACATGGGGAGCATGCTTTGGTTATACAATCATCAATACACCTGATAATTATGGATACATCAATCAACGTGTAAATTTAAGGGTTTATCATGATTATTATGCAAATCACCACATCCTAGGATCAATCATTGGAGTATGTAGTTTAAAACATGAATCAAAACCCCACAATATCATGAACATGAATTTCAATTCAATTTAAATCATGAACATTCATAAATACACAAATTTGGATTTTAAAAATAGATTCTTGAGCTTCATGGGTGAAAGGGACCCATGAATCAACACATGACATACCTGGGTTGTGAGTTTCTTGAAGTTCTTAGACTTGAAGAACTTGAATCTCTTAGTTTCTTGAAGAAGATTTGGATCTTGTTTCTTGGGGATTATCTTTGATAGAAAATCCTAATTTGATGTTGTAGATGGATAATGAACTTATGATCCTTGATATGATATAATTAGAGGTTAAAATGAGTGGAAAATAACCCAAATACCCTTTTAAAAATGACTTTAAAATAATTGAACAAACTATGCAACGGTGGATGCGACGGTACATCGCTGGGTCGACTATCCGTAGGTCCTGACCATCTCACCTGGGTAGAACAGGGGCTCACTGCCTCTTCTATGATGACTTGGGCGACAATCCATTGCTAACTCGATGGTTCGTTTGCCTGAGCTGTTTCCCTTAGGTAAAATGTGGTCTCATTGCCTTTGCTGAGACGGCTTGGGCGATGGTCCATCTCTAGCTCGACAGTCCGTTGGCTCTCACCTTCGCACTTGGATAGTTTTGACTGCTTTCATATTTCATCCATAACTTTCTACCCCGACACCGAATTTGGACGAAATTGGTATCGTTGGAAAGATAATTCAATTTTTCACATGATAAAAAGTGAAAATCTTAAAAATTCCACGTGTATAAAAGTGGATTCATATTTCAAAGTAAGTTTCTAACATACTTGGAGTTCAAAAAATATTCATAGTGGTCGGTTTTGGAATTTTTTTTGGAAAACCGACCACAAGTGGTCATTTTCATAAACTATTAAAAAACTATTTTAATTAGTTAAAATCTCAACCTAACCCGACCCATGCATTTTTTACTCCCCCACACTAAAATCCACAAATTAGAACCCCCCTCCACTTTGAAAACATGATACACACCCAGACAAATTCTCCAAATCAAAGCCACACTCTAAATCCTCAAATCTACTGCCGTCTGCCGCCATTTCCCTCCGCCCCCAGCTCCGGTAAGTTCCAAAAACTTCAACTCTATATTTTTCTTGTTAGATACTAGCTAAAGGTTCAAGAATATAATGCTTTGGTACTAATTTTAGTTAGCTCAAAGTTAAAAAATTATTTGTTCTAAAGCATTTGTTCTAGTTATTATGCTTCATTACATAAATTTAGTTAGTTGAAAGTAAAAAAGTAATGGAAATTTTTATTTAGTTAGTTCAAGATTCAATTTTAGTTAGTTCAAAGTAAAGATTCAATTTTAGTTAGTTCAATTTTAGGAAATTTTCATTTAGTTAGTTCAAGATTCCATTTAGTTACATAATTTTAGTTTGTTCTATGTGTGTATTTTGTCAAGTAAAGCTTATCAAGATCCCTTCTTTGTGTGTTTACCAAGTAAATTAGGATTTACTTTTATTGATACTCCATTGTTGTTTTAGTATGGTGGTGGTTTGTTTATGGTGATTTTAAGCTAAAAATACAAGAAAATAAGGATGACAAGATATTTGTTAATTTGCATAATGATCAAGATTTTTTAATTCTCTTGTCTAATGGGTTACTTGGAATTTGATGTTACCCTTTGACAGAATCCGACTTCAGGAAAAGGATTGCTTTGCTATTTTTCGGTGACCGCTTGTCTCTTTCACTTTAATTTAGGACAAGCAAAGGTAAGTTGACTTCTCTCTAATTTGTTATAATTAAGTCTTGTTATTTTTCATATTGAAGTCTACTGAAGCCTTTCGTGGCCTTGTTCGATTCACTAGCATTGTTGTTATCCTCTTGTTATTGTTCACATTGAAGTCTAGTGATGTAACGCCCCGAATCTGGTAACTGGAATGTCACACGGTGCCCATGACCCCGAAGGACCATAAGCTAACCCATGACTTTTATCTGTACCTAATCACTGCATAATATACTGTATAAATACAGAAAACATATACTGAAAGACCATAAGGATCAAACTGGATAAATATCTGATAAAACAATGTCTAACAGCGATATAACAACACCAAAGCAAATATGAAATAACTGTCTGACATGCTATAGTTTGAAAGCCTCTAAACTGTCTGAATAAGGAGTTAATGGGACATGTCCTTAACTAACTCCAATTACTGAAATAAACTAAAAACTGAAATAGTAATATGATCATCATGTTCTCAAAGGATAAGGACTCACTGCTAACTCTGATCGCTGAACTGGGATGCTACTAGTTCTCTGGAGCTCGTGCTTCTAAACCTATGGTATAAGACACCATAGCGCAAATGTGTTAGTTCTTTGAATGTATTGGTATACAAGTGAGGTAGGCTAAATACAATAGGTTCATATGTATGAACAATACTAACTAACTGAATAACATAAACGTGAGAATACATGCACGCATATGTAACTGTAATTGACATCATGATAGGACTGAATGCTAAGTTCTGACTACTGAGTTTTCTAATAACATGGAATTACTAATATCTAAGGGACTGATACTATGTTACTGATACATGAATAACTATTTTTGATAGTTCTAATTATGAAGAACTGGTCTGGTTGATTGTGTCTAACAATTCTAAAGCTGAATACTGATAACATGAGTTTTGATAAATGATATAACTGATAGTATGAGTGACTGTATCTGACAATCCTAAATCTGATGAAACTAGCTAAGTTCTGTACTGTATCTGAGTAACTAAATTTGAGATTAGTCCTATATGGTGGGTGATCTCTAAATCTGATGATACCGTTATTGATTGAACATAGTTGAGATCAGTCCTATCTAATGGGTGATCCCAAAGTCTATTTATAATGATAAAGAGTGACTGTATCGGAAAGTCTTAAATCTATACTACTGAGCTAAATTGACTGTATCTGACAGTCTTTATTCTGTAACTAAAATTGTGGGATGTATTCATATAACTAACATGCCCCATACTAAACTAACTGGGGTCCAACCTATAACCCCAGTTGGAAAGGTGTCAGTACCGCACTACTGGTAAAGACAATTGCTGTGGAGTCAGTCATAATCTAGCGGGTGACCCTTGGGATCAGTCCTATACATTTAAATATGCTGACGGGTGTTCCCTGAGTATGTCAGTCCTATCTAATGGGTGACATCTCATACCTATGCTATTTATGTAGTTCTGAAACTTAGGGATTGCTTCTAAGGATCTCAGTCTTATCTAGTGAATCCCCATCCCAAGGCTTTCTCAGTGCTGAATCTCACTCCCATTTGAAAGACACTGAACTGATTAATTGAGCTGAACTGATTAGTTGAACTGAACTTATTAGCTAAACTGAACTAATTAGCTAAAATAAATTTACTGGGTTCCGTTGACTGACGGAATGTACTAAGTTTTGAGGACTGACTGAGAATACTGAAGTTATTGAGATTGACTGGGAATATTGAGGTTACTGATATTACTGAGTAGTGAGATCACTGATATTACTAAACTACTGAGATTACTGAGATTTTTGAGATTTCCTAAGTCACATGACTGACTGATTTCTATGGATTATAGCTTAACTAAGGAGATCGTGAAAACATGACATGGCTCTAGGTACACAGCTAAATATTTGGGTACAAGTACCCCAGGACTCGATGAGAAGAAACTGACATAGCATGGCTTACTTGAACACATGACCAACAACACAATTCATAATTCATATATTGAAACACTTCACCAAACATGTGATATGCATAAGCTTGTACATAAATGGGGATTTCATGATATCATACTAGTTGGGCATTGTTACTTTATCTATGCATTTAATCAAACACATGGTAGGCATAATATATGTAGACAACATTATACAACAATCAAACATCATGATTCATATATAATTTCATCATCCTAGGTTTTATTTATAGGTTCACATGAATATAAATCTATATTAATCAATTCCATATAAAATTTATCACCCAATATGGATTTGAATTCAATTGATCATTCTCAACAAAAAAAAACCCAACATGAAATTCATAAAGAAATCCATTAACTTAAACTTAGAAAAGAGATTCTTAGGCTTTATGGATGAAAGGAGTCCATGAATGAACACTACACATACTTTAGCTTGTGATTCTACAAAGATTGACAGAGAGATTCTTGAAATTTGATGGTGAATTCCCTTGGAATTGAACCTTCTATGAAAACCCTAGGACTTGTCTTGGGAGTTTTTGAGAGTAATTGAGTATAAGCTGTTGAATTATGACCAAATCTCGTGTTATAAGGCTTATATAAGATGGGAAATTAACCCTTTTAACCCTAGGACACATATTTAATTTCTGAGAAAATTTCTCAATTTTCATCCTTGGCGCAACGCGCCACTATCGTGCCAAGTCACTGGAAAGTGACAAATGGGAAATTGCACGATGGAGCAACGCGGAGCTATCAAATTGCCACCTTGTCTATGACTTGGAAGTTTAGCGCGGCACGCTACTATCGCGGAGCAACACTGAAAATTGAAATTTGCCATTTGAGCTATCTCCGCGACGCGCTGAAGGCTCAGGTGATACACTGTCTCACTAAAAAGGTTCTAACTCTTCACCCGGGTGTCGAATTTGGGAAAATTTGATATCGATGGAAAGCTTATTCAATTTCTCACTTGATAAAATGTGAAAATCTTAAAAATACCATGTGTACAAAAGTAGATTCATCTTTCAAAAAAAACTTCTAAAATTCTTGGGAAAACTTTTCAAGCTAGGCAAAGTACGGGGTATTACAAGTGAAGCGGTGTGTGGCCTTGTGCGATTCACTAGCATTGTTGTTGACATCTTGTTGTTCTTATTGTTTCTTGTTTCTTGTATTGTGAACTTGCTCTCATATCATTTAGTATGCAAATTTGGTGACTTAGTTACTTGAAAATCGTTAAGTTTAGGGACTTTAAAGGTGTTTTTTTGCTTAGAATGTTACTTGGTTGGTGAATTTGTTAGTTGAAAATGGTTCAAGGAATTTAAAGGTGATTTTTTATTTAGAATGTGGTTTGATTGGTGACTTTGTTAGTTAAAAATGGTTAAGGGTAGGAACTTTAAAGATCATTTTTTTTTATTTAGAATGTGACTTGGTTGGTGACTTTGTTAGTTGAAAATGGTTAAGTGTAGGAAATGTAAAGGTGATTTTTTATTTAGAATGTAACTTGGTTGGTGACTTTGTTAGTTGAAAAATGGTTAAGTGTAAGAACTTTAAAGATGATTTTTTTGTTTAGAATGTGACTTGGTTTGTGACTTTGTTACTTGAAAATGGTAAAGTGTAGGAAATTTAAAGATGATTTTTTTGTTTAGAAAGTGACTTGGTTGGTGACTTTGTTAGTTGAAAATAATTTAGTGTAGGGAATTTAAAGATGATTTTTTTGTTTAGAATGTGACTTGGTTGGTGACTTAGTTATCTGAAAATGGTTAAGTGTAGGGAATTTAAAGATGAATTTTTTGTTTAGAATGTGACTTGGTTGGTGACTTAGTTGGTTGAAAATGGTTAAGTGTAGGAACTTTAAAGGGGATTTTTTTTAGAATGTGACTTGGTTGGTGACTTGGTTACTTGAAAATGGTTAAGTGTAGGGACTTTAAAGATGATTTTTTGTTTAGAATGTTGCTTGGTTGGTGACTTTGTTAGTTGAAAATGGTTAAGTGTAGGGAATTTAAAAGTGATTTTTTGTTTAGACTGTGGTTTGGTTGGTGACTTTGTTATTGAAAATAGTTAAGTGTAGGAACTTTAAAGATGATTTTTTTTATATAGAATGTGACTTGGTTGGTGACTTTGTTAGTTGAAAATGGTTAAGTGTAGGGAATGTAAAGGCAATTTTTTGTTTAGAATGTAACTTGGTTGGTGACTTTGTTAGTTGAAAATGATTAAGTGTAAGAACTTTAAAGATGATTTTTTTGTTTAGAACATGAATTGGTTGATGACATTGTTACTTGAAAATGGTTAAGTGTGGGGAATTTAAAGATGATTTTTTTATTTTGAATGTGACTTAGTTGGTGACTTTGTTAGTTGAAAATGGTTAAGTGTAGGAACATTAAAGGTGATTGTTTTGTTTAGAATGTGACTTGGTTGGTGACTTAGTTACTTGGAAATAGTTAAGTGTAGGAAATTTAAAGATGATTTTTTTGTTTAGAATGTGACTTGGTTGATGACTTAGTTGGTTGAAAATGGTTAAGTGTAGGGACTTTAAAGGGGATTTTTTTGTTTTGAATGCAGTTTGGTTGGTGACTTAGTTGGTTGAAAATGGTTAAGTGTAGGGACTTTAAAGGGGATTTTTTTTGTTTTGAATGCAGTTTGGTTGGTTACTTAGTTGGTTGAAAATGGTTAAGTGTAGGGACTTTAAAGGAGATTTTTTGATTTGAATGTGGCTATGTTTGGTAATAATGGAATTTTTGTGACTTGATCTAATTAGTTGAATCTGATTAATTGCTTAATGAAATATGATTATAGCTGGATATATCAACGGAACAATGATAATAGAATGGGTATTAGGGAGGAATTTGTTGAAGGTGTCAAAAGATTTGTTGAACATACTAAGACACTTGATGTTTGGATACGTTTTTGGGAAATTTGTTGTCCTTGTGTTAGGTTTAATGGTATATATCTTGTAAGTGAAGAAGATGTAAAGGAACATTTTTATAGAAAGAGGTTTCACGAGGACTTTTTAAGAATGCATGGTATTCATGGTGATGTTGCGCAAAATAACTTTGTTGTTGGAGAAAGTAGTAGGTCTGTAGGGCATAATGAATATCAAGATACTAGGATGACAAAAATAGTGCACGATGCTTTTGGGATGCAACACAATGTCGAATTTAGGGAAAATATCAAAGATATTCCTAATAGCCAAGCAAGCAATTTCTACGAAGATTGCATGCTGCTAGTCATTCTTTGTTTGACGGGTGTTCGCACTCTTGTTTGTCTGTTGCTGTTACATTATTAAGTTTTAAATCTGACTGGAATATTGCTGAAGGAGGAATGGATTCAATGATAGACCTTATTAAAGAGTTAGTTGACCCCGGCTTGGAGGTTCCTGATTCTTTCTATAAGGCAAAAAGATTGGTGTCAAAGTTAGGTCTCTCCTCGGTTAGAATTGATTATTGTGAAAATGGTTGCATGTTATACTTTAAGGAAGATTCTAACCTAGAGTGCTGTAAGCTTTGTCAATACTCTCAATATAAGCGTGGTTCTACTGGAAATGAAATTTCTATTAAGGCTATGCATTATTAACCTCTAAAACTAAGGTTGAAGAGGTTGTATGCTTCAAACAGCTCAGGTACTCATATGAGATGGCACATGGAAAATAGAAGGCCTACTGGTGTTATGTGTCATCCATCTGATGGAGAGGCTTGGAAGCATTCTGATGCAACTTATCTAGATTTTGCAGCTGAGCCACAAAACATTCGATTGGGATTATGCGTGGATGGATTCTCTCCCTTTTCAGTTGGTGCTGCGCCATATTCATGTTGGCCTATATTTATCACTCCTTATAATCTACCTCCTGCAATGTTGATGAATAGTCTCTATATATTTCCTAATTGTGTTATTCCTAGCCCATGTAACCCAAAAAGAAGAATAGATTATGTCACACCCTGACTTTTTTTCACCGCGTCCGACCCTCGCTAGGGAGTTGGTTTTTTGAGAAAAAATGGTTTTTTCCAATTAAAGTGACGTTTCGAAAAGGGATTATTTTATTTACAGAGTCGCCACTTGGAATTGAGTTTGGGTGTTCCAAGTCACCTTATTGAATCCCTATTCAAAAGGAAATGACTCTTTAATTTTTATTTTTGGGTCTGCGAACTAGAAATCCGGATAAGGAATTCTGTTGACCGAGGGGAAGGTGTTAGGCACCCCTCGAGTCCCGTGGTTTTAGCACGGTCACTTTAATGACTTACGTCAGACTTAAATTAATTTTTTTTTTAAATTTATAAAATTTGTTAACCCAAAAGTTGTTTGCCTCCCGCTCGCATCGAGTCATTGCATTAGGCCATGGAATCGTAGATTATACTAGCACTGCAAGCAAAGTTACACTTCAGATAGCCAAACTCCCCTCAATTCAAACATATTTCTTGCCATTGGAGATACAGGAAAAGGTCATCAACTTTATTTTCCCCCATATCGATCCCTTCAGCTACTAGCTTGGACTATGACTACAGTAAAGCAATTGTAATTTATTCATAAACCTATAAATCATAACTGTAAAGTTGTTGAAATCTTTTGGTCACCTAAAAGTAATTAACGTTACTTGTTATATGTAGCAATAGTCATATTGATGGATAACAAATGAATAATAAAATGTTTCTCCATTTCATCCATTTTGGAAAAGCATTCTTCTTTTCAATTACAAATCTAATCCTAAATGCACCTTCCATCCTCAATCCACACATTAATATTGCAACAACGATCCAAACTTCACATCACCAATTTCTCATCATCTTGTTGAAGTTTTGAACAGGGAATTCAAGATTTTGGCCACTTAAATGCTTATGTTTATCACTACTCATTCTAATAGCAAATTATTTCTAAATGTTTAAGTAATTAAATCATTTTTTTTCAGGACGTCAAACAGACTCAAATTTTCACAATGTGCATGGCCTAGTCACTACTAAATAACTACTTTCCATATACTAAATCTTCATCTCAAACCTATAAGTAAATAAAGATTCATAGAGTATGATTACATCTTATTCAAAGCGGAAAATTGAAAGAAAACCGATCTTACATAAATAATAAACTTTACATAACATATTGTACGTGAAACTATTTAAATACCTTTATTCATCATATTGTGATTCACAATGAAACTTATAAAATAAAGTGTGTGGAATTGGATGAGAACCTGTAAGATTGAACTACTAAAAAGATGCATAAACGACGTTACCAAAAACTCAAACGGCACTCCAAACTCAAAACCCGAACTCTTCTTCTCTTCCATTTTTTTCTGGTTTTGGCTTTCTTTTGTTTTTGCCTTGGTATTTGCTTTTAATTTTTTTTCTTTTGTTTGTTTTTCTCTTCTGTTTCTTGTTTTTCTATGGTTTTTCCCGTGTAAATCTTTTCTATTTTTTTTAACATGCATGCATGCATGCATGAATCCTATGTTCTTGTTCTAGTTTAAACACAATTACACTAATCGCGCACTAATTAGATGTACCACTATGTCTTCTAACATTAACAACTCTAAACATTATCTTACGCAAAAATCGAAACCATTTTTATGAATATTAGTTCAAACCAACAAACGAATTGTATTTTTTAAATGTAGAGCACAAACTACGTAAAAGTAATGAAATATACACACTAGATAACATAAGAAATCATTGAAAATAACCTTATTCATACTTTTACTCTCAACGAAAAATAAAATAAATAGTGTAGGATGAGGAATAACCTGAATAATGAATTAACTAAAAGAGAAGCCCGATGGACGTCACCGAAAACTCAACCGGAATTTCAAACTCAAACTCTCCTTCTTCTTGTTTTTTTCTTCTTTCCAATTAGTGCCTATGTCTCCTTTTTTTTTTTCAATTTTGTGTGTTGTTTGTGTCTTATATAGTGTATGAGGTTGTGTGGTGTGTATGGGTTATGTAGTTGGAAGTTGAGTGGAAATGGGTGGTGTCATGTAGTGGAGGTAATGGGGAGGTTTCGTGGGAACATGGGGAAAGTGGGGGTAATGGGAAGGTTTAGTGGGAGCATGGGGAAAGTGGGGAAAATGGGAAGTAGGGTAGTTTTTTTTTAAGTTTTTTTTTTAATTATTATATTTTTTTCAATATTTTAAATAAAAATAAAAATAATAAAATCTATTTAAAATTAATAAAAAATATAAATAAGTTAAATGACTAGTCTTAGAAATATGATTAAGAAATATTAATATCACTAGATTCTTTATTAAAAGTTAAAAGAGGAAAATAACATAATTTAATTAGTTATTTATTTATTTATTTATTTTAAATAAATAAATAAATAATAATAAAAACTTATCTAAAATGTGATTCTATTTTTGTATTTTTTCAAAAATATTAAACCAAACTCAAAAATAAGATAAACTTACACTATCTAATTTAGAATTAAATAAACAAATAAATTGAACACTAAAATGGCGTAAAACGCTAGGTTTGGTGCAAAATTAGGTGTTTACAGAATGCCCCTCTTTGCTTGAAAAGATGGAGAATTTTCAAGCAAAGAAGTAAACATGACTAATTTTGGTTCAACCATTTATTCAAAACGGTGTGACCGAATCTGGTTTTAGACATCCTACATATCTCGGGTTATATGAGAATCAGGTCACATGTAGTTCATGTGGGTGTAAGAGTGAGTGGATGAATTGGAGAGTCAATTTGAGGTCCCGTCGAGTTTTCGGTTCGTGGCTCTTTTTATTACATCAGAAAAAAGAAAAATGAAACTAAAAATGAAAGATACAAAATCCTATCTATTCTAATTGTCTTGATTCTCTTGCTTCAGATCTTCTTCTTGGATCTTCAGTTATCGCCTCACCTTCTTCTAGTGGGTAACTCGATCTCAAGATTTGATCTTGAAGTTAGGATTTGAGATTTTAACCTGCAACTTGGATTGAGTCATTGACACTCTGCCAAAGAACAGTTTATAGAATACTTTGGATGCTTATTCTCCTTATCAGAAGCTAAAAAGATGTCTCTTGAGATGTTGGGCCGCTACAGATACAGAGCTGACTCTAACTATCTTCAATCTAATCATTCTTCTATATTCTGACCGGAGATGAAATTCCATTCTTGGATAAACCTGTGCTTCGCAGAAAACCTGCAAGCCATCAAAGAAGACGAAACAAAACAAACAAAATTTTCTGCCCCAGTTTACACTAGGAAAATTTTGTGAGTTATTAGAAAAACTATAATCTAGTTTAAAAATAAATAAATGAATGAGTGGATAGAAATTTAGGCTAGGAGCGCGATAAGATAAGGACCCTATTCTTAATGATGCAACCAAAGGAAGTTATCCTAATGAATGCATGGGAAAGAATTAGGATTTTTGCTTATAAAAATGTGATGCGGGATTGTCATGCCCTGTGAAGACATGAAGAAGAAAAATAGGAAGATTTATTTCCTAAAATTCCAATTAGGGGATGGCGCCCTATGAAGATGAGTAAAATGTCAACTAGGGGATGACGCCCTATGAAGACGAGATAAGATGTCAACTAGGGGATGGCGCCCTATGAAGACGAGATAAGATGTCAACTAGGGGATGGTGCCCTATGAAGATGAAAAAGATGTCAACTAGGGGATGGTGCCCTATGAAGACGAAAAAGATGTCAACTAGGGGATGGTGCCCTATGAAGATGAGATAAGATGTCAACTAGGGGATGGCGCCCTATGAAGACGAGATAAGATGTCAACTAGGGGATGGTGCCCTATGAAGACATGATAAGATGTCAACTAGGGGATGGTGACCTATGAAGACGACTAAGATGTCAACTAGGGGATGGTGCCCTATGAAGACGAGATAAGATGTCAACTAGGGGATGGCGCCCTATGAAGACGAGATAAGATGCCAACTAGGGGATGGTGCCCTATGAATAAGAAAAAGATAACTACGGAATGGTGCCATATGAAGACGAAAAAGATGTCAACTAGGGGATGGTGCCCTATGAAGACGAGATAAGATGTCAACTAGGGGATGGCGCCCTATGAAGACGAGATAAGATGCCAACTAGGGGATGGTGCCCTATGAAGAAGAAAAAGATGTCAACTACGGAATGGTGCCATATGAAGACGAAAAAGATGTCAACTAGGGGATGGTTCCCTATGAAGACGAGATAAGATGTCAACTAGGGGATGGTGCCCTATGAAGACGAGATAAGATGTCAACTAGGGGATGGTGCCCTATGAAGACAAGATAAGATGTCAACTAGTGGATGGTGCCCTATGAAGATGACTAAGATGTCAAATAGGGGATGGTGCCCTATGAAGATGAGATAAGATGTCAACTAGGGGATGGTGCCCTATGCAGACGAGATAGGATGTCAAATAGGGGATGGCGCCCTATGAATACGAAGTAGGATGTCAACTAGGGGATGGTGCCCTATGAAGACGAAAAAAGATTATGATTTTTTTTTCTTTGTTAGAAAAGAGAAAAAAAAAATGCCCCAGCCTTGAATATGAGGGGTTTTATTATTATTATTATTATAATTATATTGATATGAACTTAGAATTATAGGAGTATAACAAAAAAAAAAGAAAATTCAAGAAAACTTGACTTTGCTATACTTGTTTTTTTTTCTTACTAAACTTCACAAGATTGCTTTGCCCCTGTTCAAGCAAAGAAAGAAAAAAAAATGTGAGTTTTAAACTTGGTAGTTGGTTTGTGGCCTTGAACCCCTTGGAGGTTTGCCTTATCTTTGCCCCAACTTGATATAGTTGACTCAACTAATTGGTTGGTGAGCTTGGTTCTTTGTCTTTCAAATTCTGTTGCATCTCTGTTTGTTTCAGTACGAGTCTGCTCTTCATTTTTAAATGCTTCACTCGTAACACTTATCTTAACTGGCTCTCTGTCCTCATCAAGGTGGTGAATGCCGAATAATCTCTACTTAATTTCACTGGGAGCCATGGTCAATTTTGCGAGTTTTTCTTTATTTTGTATTTGGTGCGAGACTTACCCATAAAAAAACGTGTAAGAAAATAAGGAAAAATAAAAAGAAGGAATAAAAGAATTATGTTTGAATAGAAAATATTTCAACCAATCAAGTAAAAAAGCTTATTTGGAGGTGTATATTGACTTCAATAACGCATGACACACAATTTGGAGTAGATATTTGATCCTTCAAAACTGTCTAATCTCGAATTAGGCTGCACCTTTCAATCAAATCAAATCATCTTTCTTGATCTTTGTCCTGTCATGATAAACCTTGTTTGACTAAGTCATTTCTTCTGGGATTTTCTCAATTGACCTCTGTAATTTGGATTCTCTCATTCATCATTGTCTTATGGCGCCCCTGAGGGTTTTCACCAATAAGTTTTTTTTTTGGTCGGATATCTATATATACGACACACAAGGCTTGACATTCTCAAAAATTGATCGGAAGGTCTTTAATGGACAAAAGGAGAAAGAATTTTTAGGATAGATTACAACTTGAGAGCCATATAAAAGTGACAATAGGATCTCATCTTTTTTTTTTAAATACCAAGATTTTTTTTTATTTTATTTTGTCGGACCGAACCCCAAGATAGGGCTGCCTACGTATCCATTTAGGAATCAGGTCGAACGTAGTTCAATGACAAATCATTATCTTCTTTTTTTTTTGACTCCAAAGAGGGTAAGCAAGGAAAGGTAAATAAGGCTCGAAGGGCTGACAAGGGATCAACTTGAGAATGTTAAGCACAAGTGTGTCAAATATTATATCTTTTGACTGAATTGGCATTGATAGCTTTTTCTGTCATTTTTCCGTCCAGATTTGCAAGTTGCAAAGCTCCATTTGATAGTACTTGTTTAATTATCTATGGACCTTGCCAGTTTGGAGCAAACTTTCCTTTAGCCTCTTCTTGGTGTGGAAGGATGCGTTTTAAAACAAGTTGGCCGGTCTCGAATTTTCTAGGACGTACCTTCATATTGTAAGCTCGTGCCATCCTCTGCTAGTATAATTGACTTAAGCAAACTGCCGTCAACCTTTTTTCATCTATTAACGATAATTTTTCTAGTCTGGACTTGACCCATTCAGTATCGTCAATTTCGGCTTCACTAATGATTCATAGCGAGGGAATTTCGACTTCTGCGGGTATCACAGCTTCAGTCCCATATACTAGTAAATAAGGAGTTGCGCCAGTCGATGTATGGATAGTTGTACGATATCTTAAAAGAGCAAATGGTAATTTCTCATGCCACTGTTGAGATCCATGGACCATTTTCCTAAGAATCTTCTTAATATTCTTGTTTGCTGCTTCAACATCTCCATTTGCTTTAGGACGGTAAGGGGTAGAATTATGATGCACGATCTTGAATTGCTCACAAACCTCCTTCATTAAATGACTATTGAGATTGGTTGCATTGTCTGTGATAATGGACTTTGGTATACCAAAACGACATATGATGTTCGAATGAACAAAATCCACTACTATTTTCTTCGTGACTGATTTGAAAGTAGCAGCTTCTACCCATTTGGTGAAATAGTCAATAGCGACCAGTATGAATCGATGCCCATTAGAAGCTTTTGGTTCTATTGGACCGATTACATCCATGCCCCAAGCAACGAATGTCCAAGGAACAGACTTAAGATGCAGCTCTGAAGGTCGCGAGTGAATCAAATCACCATGAATTTGACACTGATGACACTTGCAAACAAAGCGAAAGCAATCTCGCTCTATAGTTAACCAATAATATCCTACCCGCATAATCTTCTTCGCTAAAACATAGCTATTCATATGCAAACCACATACCCCCGAATGTACCTCATTCATGATTGTTTCAGCTTCCTGAATATTAACAAATCTCAACAAGTTCAAGTCTGGGGTTCGTTTGTACAGAATCTCCCCACTTAAGAAGAAACCATTAGCAAGTCTCCTAATGGTCCTTTTTTGATCTGCATTGGCGTGTATTGGATATTCTTTTGACTTTAGGAAACGTTTGATGTCATAGTACCAAGGTTCATTATCTGGTTCTGCATCAATTATATTGCAATAACCATGTTGATCTCATATCTGTATGTCTAATGGGTCGATATACGTATTTCCTGGGTATGGGAGCATGGAAGCTAGGGTAGCCAGGGCATCAGCAAACTCATTATGGGATCTGGGGATATGTCTAAACTCGATAGACTTGAACCTTTTACTAAGGTCCTCTAAGAACCGTTTGTATGGAATGAGCTTGATATCTCTCATTTCCCATTCACCTTGAATTTGTCGAACGATCAATTCGGAATCTCCCAACACCACGAGCTTGTGTACACCCAGATTTATTGCCATGTTTAACCCCATGATGCAAGCTTCATATTCTGCTGTGTTATTAGTGCAAAAGAAACGGAGTCGTGCTGTGGCAGGATGATGATGCCCAGTTGGTGATATAAGAACCGCCCCAATTCCTACTCCTTTGACATTGACTGTCCCATCAAAATATAATTTCCATGCATACATATCATCTTAAACTTCTTATTCGATTGAATTTATCTCTTCATCAGGAAAGTAAGTTCGTAAAGGCTCATACTCATTGTCAACTAGGTTCTCTGCCAAGTGGTCGGCCAATGCTTGCGCTTTCATAGCGGTACGAGTAACATACACAATGTCAAATTCTGTAAGTAAAATCTGCCACTTCGCTAATCTGCCTGTAGGCATAGGTTTTTGAAAAATATACTTTAAAGGATCCATTAAAGATATGAGGTAGGTTGTACAGGACGAAAGATAGTGCTTCAACTTCTGAGCAATCCAAGTTAGGGCACAACATGTCTTTTCTAGAAGAGTATATTTTACCTCGTAACTTGTGAACTTTTTGCTCAAATAATAGATTGCTTGTTCCTTCTTTCCTGTGATATAATGCTGTCCTATAACACTACCAAAAGAATTGTCCATAACTGATAGATATAGGAATAAAGGCCTACCAGGTTCCGGTGGGACCAGTACAGGAGGATTTGCCAAATATTCTTTAATCTTATCAAATGATTCTTGACATTGATCTATCCATTGGATAGCAACATCCTTTTTTAGCAGCTTAAATATCGGTTCGCATGTAGTGCTTAGCTGAGCAATGAATCTGCTTATATAATTCAGCCTTCCAAGAAAACTCATGACCTCAGTTTTATTCTTCGGAGGTGGCAATTCTCGAATGGATTTTACCTTGGCGGTGTCTAATTCAATGCCTCTGCGGCTAATTATGAAACCCAAAAGTTTTCCGGATGGAACTCCAAATGCACATTTGGATGGATTGAGCTTAAGATTATACTTTCGCAACCTTTCAAAGAATTTTCTCAAGTCATCTACGTGATCGACTCGTGTCTTGGACTTGATAATGACATCGTCAACATATACTTCTACTTCCTTGTGCATCATGTCATGAAAAATAGTAGTCATAGCTCTCATATATGTAGCTCCCGCATTCTTTAAACCAAACGGCATGACCCTGTATCAATAAGTACCCCATGGGGTGGTGAAAGCAGTCTTATCTGCATCTGTTTCATCCATCAAGATCTAGTGATATCCGGCATAACAATCCACAAAAGATTGGATCTCATGTTTATCACAATTATCAACAAGGATATGAATATTGGGCAGCGGAAAGTTATCTTTAGGGCTTGCTTTGTTCAAATCCCTATAATCAACACAAACTCTTATTTTGCCATCTTTCTTCGGTACGGGCACCACATTAGTCAACCATGTGGTGTACTGAGCGACCCTGATCACGTTCGCATTCAATTGCTTCATGATTTCCTCTTTTATTTTATCGCTCACGTCAGTTTTAAACTTTCTTTGTTTTTGCTGGACCAGTGAAAAATTAGGGTATGTAGGCAGTTTGTGGACTACCAAATCCGTGCTTAGACCCGACGTATCATCATAAGACCAAGCAAAGACATCCTTATACTCGATCAAAATCTGAACAATATCATTCCTGATATTCTGATCTGCATGAATACTTATTTTTATTTCTCTAACCTCCTCACCAGTTCCCAAATTTATTATCTCAGTGTCATTTAAATGGGGTTTGGGCTTATCCTCAAATTGATCCAATCCTTTTTTGACTTCTTTATCAGCTTCACATTCATCGTATTCCTCTACCATTTGGTTTGCTGATTCGAGATTAGACAACTTTTTAGGATCTAAATGTGAACTCCATGTGCATGCCATGTTATCGAAGCCAGTATTAACATAACTGAAATAAGATAAAAATAATAAAAATTAAAAGAGGGAAGAAAAGATAAATTTACTAGAAAACTTGAATTTCATTTCATTGAATCGGAAAGGATAGGAGGGTTAACATGAAAGCAGATCAATTGAACTATGTGGACTACAACCCTGAGAATAGTCCAAAATACGAAAGAAAGAAAAATGAAACAACAAACTAAACTATCAAGACTCCTTCCTTGTGGGGAGAGGAGTGGCTTCCTAGTTAGTGAGCTTGATATTCGGCCCGACGAACTGCACATCTACATGGCTAGGGCCTTCACCCATCTGAACCATGTTTATTTCATAAAACATTTCCTTGAGACCTTGACATATTTCATCCACATCCTTGTTAGCATATGGGTATTGATTTTCTTCCTTTTGAGCTTTCGTAAAAGATTGGCTAAGGTGTGGAACTGGACTTGTCAATTTCCAAGCCTTCTTCTTCTGCTCTTTTGCCCATTTTCTATCTGTTGCGGTAGGCTTAAAGCCTAAGCCAAAGGAGTTGTGTCTACCACACGGATCTACAGGTTTTATAATTCCTTGCAGCAAAACCTCTAATCCTTTTCCCGGTTCATGACCATTTTGTAGCATTTGGCTAGCTACCATGATTGAAGTAGAAGAGAGATGAGGCCGTAGAATCGGCGTACCTTCCACGACTTGATCAGCTGTCACGATTTCAAAGGCTTGATAAATGGGAGATTCACAACCCCCTTTTGTTTTGATACAGGGTACAGAAGGATCTCGATGTATGGGAAGGTCATCCTCTCCATGTACAATGATTTCCTGATTGTCGTGTTCAAACTTAACTACTTAATGCAAAGTAGAAGGTATGGATCTGGCCATGTGGATCCATGGTCTTCCTAAAAGTAGGTTGTAGGAAGTATCATGTCTATTACTTGAAAGGTGATCGTAAACTCAACTGGTCCAATAACCAAAGCAAGATCTACCTCACCAATTGTGTCTCGTTTTGCACCATCAAAAGCCCGAACACATACATTATTGGATCGAATCCTATCTGGACTGATTTTTAATTTTTGCAGAGTAGAGAGAGGATGGATATCTACTCCTGAACCTCCATCGATCATTACCCCTTTTATGTAATATCCTTCGCATTTGATAGTCAGATGCAAAGCCTTGTTGTGACTAGAACCTTCTGTGGGTAACTCATCATCAGTGAAAGTGATTCTATTTGCTTCAAATATTCTACGAACCATCCTTTCTATTTGACATACCGTAGTTTCCTTTGGGACATATGCTTTATTTAACAACTTAATAAATGCCTGACAATGTTCCTTAGAATGTAGCAGCAAGGAAAATAATGAGATTTGAGCCGAGGTTTTCCTCAATTGATCAACAATAGAATAGTCTTGGGTTTTAATTTTCTTTAGAAATTCCTCAGCCTCTTCGTTTGTGACAGTTTTTTTCATTGGCCCTTGACTATCTTTAAACTGTTTTGGTCTCCTTAATTCTTCTAGAACATGGCATCTTCCTGATCGAGTCAAACCCCCTGTTTTGTTTGTTTCTTCCATGACCTCTTTTCCTTTGTACATCACCGTGGTTTTGTTGTAGTTCCATGGGATAGTTTTCAAGTTTGTCACTGGGAGTTGTGCTACCTGTCTTATGACAATTGGCTCTGTTATCTTTCTCGTATTGTTGCGCTGTTGGTCGAACCCTATGGGACCACTTGAAACATATAGTTTTGGCCCATCTTGTGCTATTCCCTTTAGCTTTATAGGAACGTATACTACCATCTTTTCTGAATCTCAGGGTTTTATAATGGAACTCACTCCTTTTACGATCAGTGATTCTCTTTGCATATACTTTAGTGCTTCACCCGGGTTCTCCTTCAAGGCGCCTATTTCCATCACTTCTTGGCTTGTTGGACTATAGTCTCTATAATTAAAAATCATCCCCACAACGTGTGTGTTACTGTGATTAGGAAGTGGATTGTCAGTGACATTCAGTGCTTCTTCTTTTTTGTATTACGATTGCCTTGCTTTCGATTAACTTTTCAATGGCTCTCTTCAAACTCCAACAATTTTCGATACTGTGACCTTGGACGTTGGAATGGTACTCGTACCTTACATTAGGATCAAACCAACTTGCATTCGGATCCACTTTGAAAGGCAAAACAGGTTTAATCCATCCTAATTTGACCAATCTCCGCAATAGGCTCGTATATTATTCTCCAATTGAGGTGAAGTTTTCCTTTGGCCTCTGTTCTCTTGTATAGTCTGCTGGAACATACGGATTACGAGGGGCTTGTAAATTTGACGTCCGCGAACGAAAACCTTGTGGCGCAGGTGCCCGCCATTGTGGATGCTGAGAAGGTCAGGCATACGCTTGAGCATTAAGAACAGCAGGTTGAGGTGTATAATAATGTTGAGGAGGGTTGGGTTTTCCCTGTTGGACATGAACGTAAGGGGAGTTTCGTCCCCTTTGGGCATTGCCTGGTCCTGATGACATCATGGATCCTTCCTTCTTCTTTTTTTGATTTCCGAAACTACCTGATCCACTTTGAATGGCTTGTGTAGTGGCCCTGAGGGCGGTTTGGCTCATGATCTTTCCTGATTTGATGCCATTTTCTACCATTTCCCCAATTTTTATTGCTTCGGCGAAAGGTCTACCAACCGCGGCTAGTAAATGATGAAAATAATCGGACTCCTGAGTTCGGAGAAAAACGTCAATCAATTCCTGGTCCTTCAGTGGTGGTTTGACTCTAGATGCCTTTTCTCTCCATTTTATGGCAAACTCTCGAAAACTTTCAGTTGGTTTTTTTCTTCATATTAGCGAGAGAAGTGCGGTCAGGGATAATATCGAGATTGTATTGAAATTGTTGTACAAAATCTTGAGCCATATCATCCCAAACGTGCCAATGGGTGATGTCTTGATCGATAAACTATTCGGAGGCTATTCCCGTCAGACTTTCTCCGAAATAGGCCATGAGCAGCTCCTCTTTCCCTCCTACTCCTCTGAGTTGATTGCAATACCTTTTTAAGTGGGCCACTAGGTCACCATGACCACTATATTTGTCGAATTTTGGGGTCTTGAACCCTATTGGCAAATGAACATTAGGGAACATACATAGGTCTTTGAAAGAGACGCTTTTGTGTCCCCCAATCCTTGCATGTTTATCATACTCTGCTCCAGACTCCTCACTTTTCTAACTATCTCTTCTCGTTCTTCATTCATAATAGCCTTCTCAATCACAATACGAGAGTCAGGCTGATGAGTGGGCTGATATGAATTTACTGGTTTGAATTCCAATTCAGGAGGATAGACTTGATCATGATTTGGTTCATTGATAGGCTTCTGCATCATTGATGGAGGATGTATATTAGTTGTCACGGCCGGAATAAAAATCGGGTTGCTCGTGAATGATGGATTTGGAGGACGCATGGTGGATGTGCCAGCAGCGCTAGACACATTAGCGTATGGACCAAATCCAGGAGGATAAAGTGGATCGTCAACTTGGGCTTGAGTAGAACTGGGATGATTTGCATATGAAAATCCAGGAATCGAGGAAGGCGGGGCTTATCCATTCGCGCAGGACTGATACATTTCCATAATTTGTTGCTTCAATAACCTATTCTCCTCCAAAGATGCGAACTCTCATGGAACTAACTGATCTCGACCTTCTTCATTATCAGATTCTGTTCCATCTTTCTGAGTCATCTTCCTTTTCCCTTTATACCTTGTGTTGTACGGGTGAGAGGCCAGCTTAACCACAACCAACCACCTTATTCTCTCTCTCTCTCTTAAAACAGAAACAAATATGTTAGGATTTAGAGCTTTTAAAAATATCGATATATTCATAACTAACTCAAATGTCATGCACCTAAGTAATTTTCTTGCTGAAATGGACTTAGGAAAAACCCTCTTGTTTCATCCCGGCTTTGGTGAATTAATCTTTCCATTATTTAACGCCAAAATCTTAAAATTGTTACTTGAAACTTGAATCTTGAAAAAAAAAATATTTGATCGCACCCGCCGAGGGTTGCCTACGTATCATGTTTTACATAAATCAGATCAATCACGTAGTTCATGGTAAATTTTAATTGTGTTTGACAAAAATTGGCTCTATGATATTCCTAAGAGAGATTTTAGAACCAAAGAAGATAGACATAACGGTACCACGACGTTAAAACCACTTAATCTTTTCAGAAAAGTTCTATGTAAAAATATTATATATTTTCTAAAATAAACCCTTAAAATTTTTTATTTAACCCCTTTTTTTCAATCAATTAATTCACTTAAAAGCCAGTCCACATTCGATATGGCCTTTCCTATAATGCAACAAGTAGCACATAAAATGTACATGATGGTCTCAAGAGGTGACACCTGACCTAGACGGACCCGACCCCTGGGTCGAGCCCCACTAAGTCAAAATACACGTGATACAAGTAAAACGCATTCTATTAGGGATAGCATGTCTAAGCTCCGGTTATGCTAGGTTCAACCTGGTGGAGTTAGGTCTCTAGACTGTCAATGAAACGAGCGGACAACTCGAGTCGGTAAGGGACAACTTTACCGGTAGCAGGGCTTTCCGGCCTCACTGTTGGTCCCTTTCCATTCTAAATCATGGGTGACTACAGAATCCTTGCCAGGAGCGTTGCCGCATCTCTGGTATCTCAAGATCGGGAGCGTATATCGCATCTCCAAATATAAAGTATCTCAGAAGACTCAGATGGGTGCGCGAGAGAAGACAGTTTATATTGCAATTCAAATAATATCAAAACGATAAACATGTAGGCAAAGAACACATTTAGGCCAACAATATATAATATCAAAATTAAATAAAGCCAAACAAGTTAATATGAAAGCTCGAATTCTGGTTAACTCCCCAGCAGAGTCGCCATCTGTCACACCCCGGCTTTTTTTCACCGCGTCCGACCCCCGCTAGGGAGTTGTTTTTTTGAGAAAAAAATGGTTTTTTCCAACTAAAATGACGTTTTGAAAAGGGATTATTTTATTTACAGAGTCGCCACTTGGAATTGAGTTTGGGTGTTCCAAGTCACCTTATTGAATCCCTATTCAAAAGGAAATGACTCTTTAATTTTTATTTTTTGGTCTGCGAACTAGAAATCCGGATAAGGAATTCTGTTGACCGAGGGGAAGGTGTTAGGCACCCCTCGAGTCCCGTGGTTTTAGCACGGTCGCTTTAATGACTTGCGTCTGACTTAAATTTTTTTTTTTTTTAAATTTATAAAATTTGTTAACCTAAAAGTTGTTTGCCTCCCGCTCGCATCGAGTCATTGCATTAGGCCATGGAGTCGTAGATTATACTAGCACTACAAGCAAAGTTACGCTTCAGATAGCCAAACTCCCCTCAATTCAAACGTATTTCTTGCCATTGGAGATACAGGAAAAGGTCATCAACTTTATTTTCCCCCATATCGATCCCTTCACATACTAGCTTGGACTATGACTACAGTAAAGCAATTGTAATTTATTCATAAACCTATAAATCATAACTGTAAAGTTGTTGAAATCTTTTGGTCACCTAAAAGTAATTAACGTTACTTGTTATATGTAGCAATAGTCATACTGATGGATAACAAATGAATAATAAAATGTTTCTCCATTTCATCCATATGAAAAAAACATTCTTCTTTTCAATTACAAATCTAATCCTAAATGCACCTTCCATCCTCAATCCAAACATTAATATTGCAACAACTATCCAAACTTCACATCACCAATTTCTCATCATCTTGTTGAAGTTTTGAACAGGGAATTCAAGATTTTGGCCACTTAAATGCTTATGTTTATCACTACTCATTCTAATAGCAAATTATTTCTAAATGTTTAAGTAACTAAATCATTTTTTTTCAGGACGTCAAACAGACTCAAATTTTCACAATGTGCATGGCCTAGTCACTGCTAAATAACTACTTTCCATATACTAAATCTCCATCTCAAACCTATAAGTAAATAAAGATTCATAGAGTATGATTACATCTTATTCAAAGCGGAAAATTGAAAGAAAAACGATCTTACATAAATAATAAACTTTACATAACATATTGTACGTGAAACTATTTAAATACCTTTATTCATCATATTGTGATTCACAATGAAACTTATAAAATAAAGTGTGTGGAATTGGATGAGAACCTGTAAGATTGAACTACTAAAAAGATGCATAAACGACGTTACCAAAAACTCAAACGGCACTCCAAACTCGAAACCCGAACTCTTCTTCTCTTCCATTTTTTTCTGGTTTTGGCTTTCTTTTGTTTTTGCCTTGGTATTTGCTTTTAATTTTTTTTCTTTTGTTTGTTTTTCTCTTCTGTTTCTTGTTTTTCTATGGTTTTTCCCGTGTAAATCTTTTCTATTTTTTTTAACATGCATGCATGCATGAATCCTATGTTCTTGTTCTAGTTTAAACACAATTACACTAATCGTGCACTAATTAGATGTACCACTATATCTTCTAACATTAACAACTCTAAACATTATCTTACGCAAAAATCGAAATCATTTTTATGAATATTAGTTCAAACCAACAAACGAATTGTACTTTTTAAATATAGAGCACAAACTACGTAAAAGTAATGAAATATACACACTAGATAACATAAGAAATCATTGAAAATAACCTTATTCATACTTTTACTCTCAACGAAAAATAAAATAAATAGTGTAGGATGAGGAAAAACCTGAATAATGAATTAACTAAAAGAGAAGCCCGATGGACGTCACCGAAAACTCAACCGGAACTTCAAACTCAAACTCTCCTTCTTCTTGTGTGGTGTGTATGGGTTATGTAGTTGGAAGTTGAGTGGAAATGGGTGGTGTCATGTAGTGGAGGTAATGGGGAGGTTTAGTGGGAGCATGGGGAAAGTGGGGGTAATGGGAAGGTTTAGTGGAAGCATGGGGAAAGTGGGGATAATGGGAAGTAGGGTAGTTTTTTTTTTAGTTTTTTTTTAATTATTATATTTTTTTCAATATTTTAAATAAAAATAAAAATAATAAAATCTATTTAAAATTAATAAAAAATATAAATAAGTTAAATGGCTAGTCTTAGAAATATGATTAAGAAATATTAATATCACTAGATTCTTTATTAAAAGTTAAAAGAGGAAAATAACATAATTTAATTAGTTTTTTATTTATTTATTTATTTTAAATAAATAAATAATAATAAAAACTTATCTAAAATGTGATTCTATTTTTGTATTTTTTCAAAAATATTAAACCAAACTCCAAAATAAGATAAACTTACACTATCTAATTTAGAATCAAATAAACAAATAAATTGAACACTAAAATGGAGTAAAAACGCTAGGTTTGGTGCAAAATTAGGTGTTTACAGATTATAGTTCAGGATTTGCCTAAATCCAGTAAGGAACGATTGTACAGGCTTGATGGATATGACGTTTCTCATAACTGAACTAAGCAAAGTATATTTTGGGAGTTAGAATATTGGCCAGATCATTTAATTACACATAATGTTGATGTCATGCACACTGAGAAGAACTATTTTGACAACTTGTTTAATATAGTTATGGATGTCACCGGCAAAATAAAGGATAATCCTAAGGCCACACTTGACTTACTAGAATATTTCAAACGCAGGGAATTACACTTACAGGAGAGTCCCAATGGCAATGTTCCTAAGACAAAGGCTAGTTTTATGTTCAAGTCGGACCAAAAGCGTCAAATATGTGAGTGGGTCCAAAGTTTGAAGATGTCCGATGGATATGACTCAAATTTGGGAAAGAGGATTGATATGACACAAGGAATATTGCATGGAATGAAAAGCCATGATTTTCATATTTTCATGAAATAATTACTTCCAATTACTTTTATTGGTTTACCTGAAAATATATGGAAACAATTAACAGAGATCAGTTTGTTCTTCAAAGACTTATGTGCCACCACATTAAAAGAAGAAAATCTAGTGCGAATGAAAAGTAATATTGTTGTTATCACCAATAAGTTAGAGGAGATTTTTCCACTAACGTTCTTCGATGTGATGGAACATCTTCCCGTTCACCTTCTGCACGAAGCTAGACTAGATGGTCCAGTCCATTTAAGGTGGATGTATCTATTCGAAAGGTAAGCAATTGCAACATATTTAAATTCATACATATCTTTTTTTTAATATTGTAAACATCTAACCTTATGATTGTACAGGGCAATTAAAAAATTAAAAAGGGGCCCCAAAAACAAACATAGGGTGGAAGGCTCTATAGTTGAGGCATATCTTCCAAGAGAAACTTCTTAATTTTGTTCATACTACTTTTGTGATGAAGATGCTTGTTCAAGAAACTGACCGAATCATCATTAGGATGGTGTGAATGTTCCATATTTGCAACCGATATCAACTTTCAATCAATCTGGTTGTAGAGCTAAAAAGATCATACCTCACCGGCTCACTCCCACAGAGCTCAAATCAACAATTTTGTATGTCTTGCTGAATTGCTCGGAAGTTGACCCCTTTCTGAAGTAAGGAGATTAAAATTTTAACATATCTTATTTGTTTACTCATTCCCTTAAATAAACTAATTGTGTTTCGCATGTTGCATCTTCAGTTTATTTAAGACTCAATTCCATGAAAATCAAGTGTATGAATTTTTTGCAACATGGTTTAAAAATGAGATTCGTAACTTTATTAATATCTCTAAAAAATTTCAACATTTACACATTCCTCAACTAATATGTATATATATATATATATATATATATATATATATATATATATATGTATGTATAATATTTTTAGGTATACCACTCACCAAATGCAGCTGCATATGATCAGCTCTTGAGAGATATTTCTTTGGGTCCAGTTGAATCTCATGCAATGTCCCATTACTCAGTAAATGGGTTTAGATTTTCCATCGAACAACACTCTAAAACAAGGAAAACAAATAATAGTGGTGTTTGGGTTAAGGTTGATGATGATGTCGATTACTTTGGCATCATACACGAGATCTTAGAACTGGAGTATGCTGGTTTCCCAATAAAAAAAATTATCCTCTTTCGATGTAAGTGGTTTGATCCAAGCACAAGAGACACAAGAGTACATAAGGAGCATAAAATGCTAAACAAGTGTATTATGCTCCTTATCCGTTGCGCAATGACAAGTCTAATTGGTGGGCTGTAATAAAAATAAAGCCTATAGGATGGGTGGAAGTTGAGAATATGCTGGAGACTGCGTATCAAAATGAAATACAGATTGATCACCAGCTAGTGGACATTGACTTAGTGGACAATTTACAATTTGAATCATCCGAAAAATATATTTGAAGAAGTTAATATTTCAGAAGAAGAGACTGAGTGGGTAGGAGATGAGAAAATCTCCGAAGAGGGTGAATGGTCTAGTAGAGAGTCTTCAGAAGAGGAGGATTAGTTGTGTAGGTTGTATTATTATGTATTGATGTCTTTATTCTTTGTACTATATATTCACACTTTATGTTTCTTATTTAAGATTGATATGCAATATACTGTTTAAGATTGTTGTTTTCACTTTTCCATGATTTATATAGTAATAAAAATATTCTTGTCTATATCTCGTGTTGTTGAAGCAATTTAACATGTGAATTAAAAACTTGAAATTAGTTACTTCGAATGTTTTCTTATGTATTCATTTTGTAGGAACTAACTACTTGTTAAATTAACATAATTTAGATGTCAGATAGAGGTGAAGGTAAGGCAAAAGTTGATACTACGAAATCAAAAAAGAAAATACAACCTCTGCCTTATAGACGACCGACAGGTATTCATATATCTGAGGACCGGTTTGCTGACGCGACAACACGAGTCTCATATTCTAGATCGTCTGAGCATTTGATACCTACTACTACGCATATGGGGCTACTTCATGGGTCTACACCGACTCATTCTGCTCCTATGACCGTTCCACCGCCAGCACAGTACTATCAAACTAATGTTGGCACATCCAGACATCTACCATCATCGATACCTTCCTACAGCAGTCACGCGGCTTTGCATAGTGATTTTGCTTGATCTATTAGGTTATCGGATCTGAAGCTTAGAGGCACTCCATCTAGTGCTTCAGATCTGTCCACGCCAGTACATCCACCATTACTTACTCGGCATCTAGGAGACAGAGATGATTCTGTGAGGATTTATCTTGTTCCATTTGCGAGAGGGTAAGATTTCTAAATATAATAATGTTATTCATTTTTCATTACTATATTATTATGCTCTATGAAATTACTGTTTAATCTTGTGTTGCAGGTTTAGGCCGGATGCTGGAGTTGGACAAAAGGCGCGAATATGCATTACTTGATACTTCAACGACTACTAAACCAATCGGGTAAAAGATTTCAGAAATTGATAGGGATAGAATGTTTGAAGAATTTAAGTTTTAGAATTTAACTTATCGACTACTTATTAACACTTTGTTAGAATAAAAAATTGAATAATATATTTTTTGTAGAAATTTTACTGGTGGGATGATGCAAATGCATTTCTTATAAGGAGGAACTTTTTCATAAGATGTAGAGCCAGATTTAACAATCTCTTGGATTATGCCCGAAACAAATTGGTAAAACCTAAGTGTATTACTGAACCCGTATGACAACAGTATCTTCACCATTGGAACAACGAAGATTACCAATTGTTGAGGAAACAAGGAAAGAAAGTTCGAGCATCGTCCAAGGGTGGCTCCCTACATACTGCGGGTGCCAGAAGTACTCTTGCTGTGCTGGAAAAAATGGTATGTAACTTTTATAGTTTTAATTGTTTGTTTATATTTAAATTTTATTATTATTTGAACATTGATAAATTTTTCATATGTAGGAAAAATAAAAGGGTAGGAAAATACCAGCTAATGAGCTATTCGAGGAGACTCGTCTGAAAAACAAAAGAACCCGACTGATGAAAATGTCTGGGTTGAAGCTCGTACAAAAGCTGTCCACATAAGAAATAAATTTTGAATTTATGATTTTTTTTTCAAATTTGATATTATTCAGTTATAATTACTTTAATATTTTTTGACTTTTAGTATTAACTTTACTTTGAATATAGGACGAATATACGCGTCTTGTTAGTGAGTATCGTAGTAGTCAGCCTCCTGAAAGTCAGGGTAACCCAATACCCCAACATATAGAGGAGAAGTTATGGATAAAAGTTGTGGGTCCTACAAATAGAGGCCATTTCTACGGATACCATTAAAATTATTTTGGTGATAATATTAGGTGTTCGTTTTGTGCTGCATACTCTAGCTCTTCAGTTGACAGAGAAACCATTGAAAGACTAAAAAATATGGTTTCTAAACTCACTGAAGAGCTTGTTGCACTGAGATAGAGGTTCACTGAACAGAGAGAGAGGCAGAAGAAGACGGAGGAAGCAACAACATCACAAATCAGGATGTTAGCGCTGCAATAGTAGTTCAGCTCTTTCATTCAGACTAAGGGGGTTATTTCTCTGTGTCCTGGTGATGCAGTTCGGACTGCAAAAGGTCTAGGCCCCCTGGATGATTTCAGCACGGATGATGATATGGAAGACGAGGACGAATTCGATGATGATAACTTTTAGTTTTTTCATTTTTGTATGTGTTGTACTTTGAATTTAGACATTTTGTTGTTTCAAATTATTGTTATATTTTTTTGATACTCAATTTTGTCGGACATTTTGTATGTGTTGTACACTTTTGAAAGTATTTACATTTGGTTTTTTATTGTTGTTGCTGCTGTATTTACATTTCGTTACTGCTATATTACATTGTTGTTGCATGCTGCATTTGGTTTTTGATTTTTATTTTTAAAAAAATTCCCAAAAAAAACGACCACAAGTGGTCGGTTTTTGAATTTTTTTTTTTGCAGAAAACTGATCATATGTGATCGGTTTTTTATTAAATAAATTAATTTATTTATTAGAAAACCGACCACAAGTGGTCATTTTTTTTTCCTATTTTTTTTTAATTTTAACAAAATAATAATGAATTCTAAAAATACATATATAGTTTTGATAAAACCGATCACTTGTGGTTGGTTTTGAAAAATCACCACTACTTTACCGACCACACAATTTTGGTTGGTTTTATGGTCGAAGATTTGGTAATTTTTGTGGTCAGTTTTCCCCTATTTTTTAGTAGTGAAATTCCTGATTCGACACTTGTTAGTTTCAAATGAAGAATGTAAAGTGTCTTTCTTTACCAAGCACGTACTCCTATCAAAAAGCGAGAACCCCTTTCTTTCGTTCCACTACCTCAAAGCTAAAGTAGAGAGGCAGTTTTCGATAGAGCCTTGGTAAATATATGTCAATCCTGGTTCTCCCCATTTTAGTTATCCTGCATTATGTTTCTTTTTGTTTTTACTTTCTTTTGTTCAAATGTTAAAAAACTCTTGAAGACAAAAAGAGGTGTGTGTTGGTGGTGGTGGGGGGTAGGAATACTCTAACAGAACATCCTGATGCACTAAGCTTTCACTATGCATGGGTCGGGGCCTGGAAAAAAGGGAAAAAGGTCAATAGCTAAGTGTGTAATATAAAGAACCAAAAAATGTTACCTTTTCCCTCAAGTGGCAAAGCCAACTTGCACGAACCAATAGGCAAACAAACCTTTTGCTAACTTAGCCACATCCACTTCATAATACCACCAATCCCCTTCATGTTTCACCAAATCATCACATCTAAACAACTCCACCATTGGCCTACACTTGCTAAAAAACACCACTTTTCTTTTCCCATCCCAATTTCCCTCTCTCTTCGCTACCAAATTTGCCACCACAAGATGCACTTGTAGCCTAAACACATCCCTTGTCGATCCTTGTTTTGGATAATTGCATGGCAGTTTTGCAACTATCATGTCCATGTTGGCACTATAGTTGCTAAAATTTGGCATTGGTAATTTAGGACATGTAGGCACAAGTTTCTCCTCTTCTTCATCAATCCATGATGGAAATAAATCTTTCCATTCAATTAAGTATGAAATCTTATCGAATTCTGTAGGAATTATAATGTGTCCATCCATATTCCAATTGCTAATATTTTCATCCTTCATATTCACCATCCCTATATTCATACTTTTTACCATAATATTGCATCAAAGAAGAGAGGAAATTCATGGTTCATTATATTCCTTTCTTCCTTCGTATCCTTCATCACTGGCTCTTTCAACTCTGTGCTCATCTTTATCTCACCTTCCACCTATTAAAAAATTAAAAAGAAAGTTACGTGTTTAAGTTTTGTGCGCTGATAATGTATAAAATATACTCTGTCATGTAATTTGATCTAAAATCATTAATTTGTATATAGCCTTATAAAAAGAGTTAAAAATCATCTAGTAATCTATATGCAAATAAGCAAATACAAGAAGTTGTTGTATTTGGTAAGAAGTTTGATAAGCCCCTTTTCTTTTTGAATAAAATGGCCTTAAATCTATTTCAAAAAATATAAATTTAAAAGTATCTTTACATTTTGTAAAAGGACAGAAATGAAATGAAGAGGAGGTTATGGTCTTATTTTGCAAAAAAATGTTATTTATAAGTTGACAAGTCATTAAGTCAGGTTCAAAATAGTTAATTATGTGTTAGTTTGACCAGTTTATAAGTCCGCACAAACCTTATAAGGACATTCGTGCAATGAGCACGTAATAAAACACATCGGGTTTTCGCGATAAATGGAAGTTGATGGACGAATAAGAAGAAGGCCAGCATAAGCCATTAAGAAGCAAGCCAAGAAAACCAAGTTGGTTTTGATGATCAATGCCTTTGATGGAGGAACCTTCATCATCATCATCATTAATTTTCAAGAAATTAACCAAAGTGAAGAATGGAAGTTTTATTAAGAAAATGCACCCTCTCACGTTTTGGTGCTAATATTTGAAGTAGGCTTATATTAGCTAGTTATAATTAAAGTGATTTATCATGCTTAAAAAATACTAGGAAATATATAAGTTATGAAATAGTTGTTTCTTTATTTTTAAGTGTTCTTTTTTTGGAGTAACAAGGGGGTTTGGGCCACAGGTGACAAAAGAGTTTTAAAATAAGGTGTAGGTGATACAAGTCTTAATTATTAGTTGGAGGTAACAATTACTTTATTATGTATTAAGAAAGTTGGGGAAGTTTTAAAATAACCCACAAGTTTTTAAATTTACATTTTGATCCCAATGTATACTTAAAATAACGGGAAACGGAGAGAAAAAAAGGCGTCTTTCTCTCTCTTCTCATCCATTTTTGTTTCCTCTCTCTTAGTGATTTTTGTTGTTAATTGTTTCTTTTTCTGCTGCTTTATTCATCATCTTCTACTTCAGCTTCTTCTTGTCGATCATTTGTTGTTGTTGTTGGTACAACGCTACTGCTGCGATCTAACTAATTTCTTAGGTCAAATTTTGTTTACTACATCACTTTCCACTTTGGCATTACTTCATAGGTTACTTTGGTAAGTAAAATTATGATTTTTATTCGTACTTGTCATCTGGGTACACTTCTGTTTTTCCAACAATGGATAGATCCCCGATTATGAATCCAACGCAAGTGCCCACAATTTAAATAGATCAATCATCTGGTGCATCAAATGAGTAATCTGTTGCATCAGACTATTTATCTATTGCATCATCGTATTATCTGTTGCATCAAACGTATTATCTGTTATATCAGGATGTTTATCTGTTGCACTAGACTAATTATCTGTTGTAACGAATGATTAATTTATTTGAAACAACACAAATCAACCCCTGCCACAAACCCAACACATAAATCTTGCTATTGCTACTGGATTCTAAATTATTTCTTTTTACGTCGAATCGTCGAAATGTTTGTTGAGAAGATAATAGACAGAATGAAAATTAAATATGGATTAAAACGTCAAAGATCAAACATAATTTATTTATTAAACAAATAAAAATACATATAATAGACTTAAAAAAAATAATAGTCTGATTATTATTATTATTATTATTATTATTATTATTATCAGCATCATCATTGCCAGCCGACCAATCTTCAACCGGAAGTAGCAAGGCCCTTCTCAGCCTGCGTATCTGGCGTAGCATTCTTGATCTAACTCCTCCCAATTCCCATTGCAGATCACAAACTTGATTCCGAAGTTCATTCACGGCGTTTTGCAGAAAAGCAACGTCCCACACTGGGTCATCCATAATCTTATCTTCTAGAGTGTAACATGAAAGACGAGATGCAATAAATAAACAGAGTGTGTATTTGAATGAACGATTGAGTAAGGACGAACTCATTTATAGAGGATTGAATTTGAATGAGAGGTAAAACGACGTGACTATTCACCTCGATGCATTAATTAAATTTTGATTAAATTAAGAAAATAAATATTGTGATATAAGTTATGACTTTTCAGATTATTTTATTAATTAGTCTTTCAAAGAACCATTTTTATTGAGTTGTGGCAACATATTTTATATCTGTTGCATCAGATAACACATCTGTGACAACAAATATATTATCTGTTGCAACAGATATATTATCTGTTGCAACAAATATAAAATATGTTGCATCAAATAACATATCTGTTGCAACATATAATCTAACTGTTCACCTCTATTTATTAATTACATTTTTTATTAATGTGAAAAGTAATGAATTAATTAAATTAAGAAATATTGTGATAAGTCATGACTTTTCAGATTATTATTAATATTAATTAGTTCTTTTCAAGAACTGCTTTTATTGAGTTGTGACTCGATATAGGTTGCATCAGATAAATCATCTGTGACAACAGATATATCATCTGTTGCAACCATAGTGAACCTGTTGCATCAGATAATTTAATTGTTGCAACATATAATCTATTGTTTTTTAAAAAATAAAACTATATCATCATATCATTAATTCAAATTTGCTTACTTTTTTATTTTATAAATTAAAAAAATACCTTTTCAAATTCTTTAATAAAATAATAATTATTTTATTATATAATAAATAATTTTAAAAACAAATTCAAAAACAAAAATGGTGAAAAGTCACGATCAATTATTAAAATTGTGGTTATAAATTGTGTTTATTATTTATTTACGAAATATTTTTCATATGGAATAATCAAAACTCCGAGTCATGTCTTTCCTTTCACCCTCTCAATAACAACAATAGCCCTTTTTTATTAATAACCGCCAGGTGCAACATATGATCGATCTGTCATAGCAGATTAACCTCTAACTGTTCATACAAATTGCTGCTCAATCCCTACCACCAACCATCGACATGTTGAGAACAAAGAATAAACAGAATGATTATTATTAAATACTGAATAAGAATTAAAAATTCAAAGTTGACAACAAAATGAAATGAATGTTCATAGATTTTTTAATCCCTTGGGTAGATTTGATATACGAAAGGAGGAAAATAATCGCTAAAATAAAAAATATTACCTAATTATTACTACTACTATTATTATTATTGTCAATCAGACATCTTTCATTCATCCGACAGCCTTGCTGCGAAGTCAGCCAAATATCTCTCTGGAGTTCATCAATCAAACTGCCTTTGAAGTTCACTCAAGGACTCGATATGAGTATTCTTGTATGAAGCTGGATCATCCATATTTGTAAGGAGGGACCTATTTATAAATTAGTATATCTCGAAAAGAAAAGAAAATTGATTTAAAATAAATCTAACAGATGGGTAATCTGTTACAAAATATATTCTTTCTGTTAGATAACTTACAACATACTGGCAATCATTTTGCAATATATGTATATATCTATTTGATTTCTGTAACAGGTTGATCACTATCGTAACAGATGTCTCCAATTTATTGATAATATAAACAGATGTGTCATCTGTTGCAATAAGCTAGTCATCTATTTATTCAATTTAAGCCATAGATGGGCTAGGAAGAAGAAGATGCGTGCAGATGGATCCACTATCATATGTGTGGGAGTTAAGTATGTATTACGGATAAGGTTACCGGAACAACACACACAAAGTACAATATTTTTGTGAATGCAATTTTTAACCAATTAGGCATTGATCATTCAAACAAGATCCTGCAGTGTACCATTAAGTTTGATGGGTTCGAAATTGATAAGGCTGAGGACCTTATGAAGATGGTGCAGATACCCTGTTTGAATTACTGAAGATTGGTGCTCGTTTTTATGCGTGTCAAGTTTTGAGAAGGGATCAATAGATTTCGTCACTGCAGAGAACCAATAGCGATTGTACTTAACTTTAAGTGTGCATTGGACCCTTAGAGGGTCCTCGAAACCTCGCACTACATCAAACAAGAATGAAAAACCAATATAGTTATTACCCTGACCAAAATTTATATGGTTGGGTTGCTCGCTCGGGTTGATGATTATATGCCAGAAGGTGCGGTGGGAGAATGATTTCGAGAGAAAATGGATTATTTATGGAAGACTATATCATCTGAGAGCTAATTAAAGAAGAGACACAGGGTAGAAAGTAATTTCTAACGAATCTGGCTGATGGAATTATCTTAACAAATGTGAAATCTGAATCAAGTGCAAATATGAAAGTGTATCTGGTAATGTAATTTCTTCTGTTGTGTCTCTGAAAGAAAAATAATGTAGATGAACACTTTTCTAGGGAGCTGCATGGTTGGGATTATCACCTAGGTAGAAAATAGGAGAAGGCCAACAAAGCAGCTTCACGGGCATCGATGGTAGAAATAATGTTCAGTAAGTCTAGAAAACTTACGCCAAAAACAACTGCAGTGAAAATAAGAAAACTAAGAGAAGGCGATAATTTCTGAATTTTAAATTTCATCCCATATTCTTGTTTGTGTTTTCGATCAGGTCCACTACCGTTGACCTGATCGGAACCACAAATGAGATTGAAAGGCAAATAGAGTATCATTGCTTCCTTAGCAATATGGTTATAATTGATTGTGTTTTCTTGCCTTGACATGCTTTCAATATTCCTTGGAGAAGATCAGATGCTTGCTGTAGTATGTGAATCTCGATAATTTTCAAGCTTAACTCCAGCTTGTTGATTCTGTATTCCAGCTGGTCGTTACCATCTTCGAAGTTGGTAAGGAGTTCCTCGTCTCTTGTGAGCTCGATCAGGAACACTACCTTCAAAGTTGTGGCATAGTAGAAGCCTTTCAAAACACTTTCTCTTTAGAAGCTTTAAAGGATACATGGAGGGTCGTTGTGTTTGTTTTAGGTCAAAATGTGTTGATGCACGTTGAAGATGTGGTCCCAATAGTTGAACAAGACACTTTTATCGAGCGTTGCTCCATGTATCTTGCTCAACCAATTTAATAAATTAGTAAGCATGGAGTTACATAGCATGTGATTTAAAGTGGCTCTACCAAGACTATCAAACGTTACGCAACTCCAAGCTCATTACCCTATCAAAACAATATGCCCGAGTTAGTACACATAGAAAAAAAGCCCAATCTGTCAGCCTTTCTGCTGATCACTCTTCTCCAATATAGATGACAAGATATCTGCTATGCAAAAGTCTACACCATCGCCAGACATGATTGCCTGGGAATATGTCTGGAGATGGTGTAGACTTTTGCTTAGCAGATATCTTGTCATCTATATTGGAGAAGAGAAATCAGCAGAAAGGCTGAGAGATTGAGCTCGTTCGATTTGTGCACTAACTCGTTCATATTTTTTTGATAGAATAATGACCTTAGAGTTACGTAACGTTTGATAGGCTTGGTAGATCTGGTTTAGATCACACTCTACGTAACTCCATGCTTACTAATTTATCAAATTGGTTGAGCAAGATGTATGGAGAAACGCTCGATAAAAGTGTGTTATTCAACTTTTGGGACGAAGAAAGTGTTCTGAAGGGCTTTTAGAATGCCACAACTTTGAAGGTAGTGTTCCTGATCGAGCTCAAAAGAGATGAGGAACTCTTTACTAACTTTGAAGAGGGCAACAACCAGCTTGAATACAAAATCAACAAGCTGGAGGCAAGCTTGAAAATTATCGAGATTCATATACTGCAACAAGCATCTGATCTTCTCCAAGAAATAATAAAAGAATGTCAAGGAAAGAAAACATAATCAATTATAACCATATTTCTAAGGAAGCAATGATACTCTATTTGCCTTTCAATCTCGTTTGCGGTTCCGATCAGGTCAATGACAGTGGACCTGATTGGAAACACAAACAAGAAGGCATGGGATGAAATTTAAAATTTCGAAATTTTTCGCCTTCGCTTAGATTCCTTATTTTAACTGTAGTTGCTTTTGACATAAGTTTTCTAGACTTGTTGTACACCATTTCTACCCTCGATGCCCATAAGGCTTCTTTGTTGGTCTTCTTCTATTTTCTATCTAGGTGATAATACCGACCACACAGCTCCCTAGAAAAGTGTCCATCTGCATTTTTTTTCTTTCAGAGACATAACAGATGAAATTACATTACCGGATACACTTTCATATTTGCAGTTGATTCAGATCTAGCATCTGTTAAGATAATTCCACTGGCCAAATTCGTTAGAAGTTACTTTCTACCCTATGTCTCTTCTTTAATTAGCTCTCAGATGATATATTCTTCTATCAACCACCCATTTTCTTCGAAAATATTCTCCTACTGAACATTCTGGCATAAAATCATCACCCCGAGCGAGCAACCCAGTCATATAAATTTTGACCAGGGTAATAAATATATTGGTTTTTCATTCTTATTAGATGCAGTGTTAAGCTTTGAAGGCCCTCTAAGGGTCCAATGCACCCTAAAAGTTAGTCCAATCGTGATTGAATCTTTTTACAATGACATAAAAATTAGATCCCTTCACAATGCTTGGCAAATAAACATGAGCAACAACCGACATTAAATCTTAACAGGCTATCAGAACCATATTTATGGTCCCTCAGCCTTATCAGTTCGGACCTACCAAACTTAACTGTAAAATTACAGATATCTTGTTTGAACGATCTAATCAGTGCACTCTATGTGTGTTTCTATGATAACATTATCAGTAATACATACCTTTCACATATAAAGTGGTTCCATCTACAAGCAGCTTATTCCTCCGATCCTATCTTTACTGCAACATCTTGAGATAGTCCATCAAAAGTTGATCAACTATCAGTTCCTTATATCTACAAAGAAGCGGAAAAAATTAATGTCACAAAAAGAACATTGTCCATCTGTTGCATCAGATGTGGAGTCTATTGCAACAGATGTGGAGTCTGTTGCAACAAATATGGAGTATGATGGAATACATCAAACCAGCCTTTCTGGTGGTTTTATTTTTTCCAACAGTTTTTCCATCTGTTGCAACATCAATAACAACATAAACAACAACAAAAAAGAAATAATATTTGTTCCAACAACATCATCAATAATAAAGAAGCAATATCTTTTGTGCCAGAACCATCAACAACACCATAAGTTCCAAAAAGTCTAACCCCACTACCAACATCAATAACTGCATCAACAATAATGAAACAAACAAAATACATACAAAAAAATGATACTGCCAACAAGGCTTTTAAACTTCTCCCAATAGATGACTTTTTTCTCATATTGTAATAAAAATTCTTGGATTATTTATTCAACACTTACAAGTTCCTTAAAAAAATTTTAATAAATATGATATGGGTAAATAGTAATTAGATAAAAAAATAGATATAAATAACATGCAAAGAATACGAGAATGAAAGAGCAATAATGAACCATACCTTAATATCAAAAAGGGGATCAAAATAGAAATTTAAGTCGAGGAAAGATATGGATGGGTTTAGATTCGAAAAGATCTTTATGAGAAAAGAAGATAAAAAAAATAAAAAGGGTTGTGACCCTAAAGAGGAGAGAGAAAAAGATGAGAGTTGAATAAAATAAACTGCAGCTGAAGAAAGAGATGAGATAATTTCTATAGATGTATTGTGTACGTAGACATGGTGATTTTCAATATTCATTAATTAATATTTATTAGTTTCATTAATAATTTGAGGTGAATGAGGAAGACTAAGATTACTGACATTTAAAAGATAAGACTAGATTGCTCAATGAACTCACTTTTGAGATATCCAAGAAACATTTTTTACCGCCTTTAGTAGTAAGTACTACTACTTGATATTATCTACTCAGACCAGAAGCTTCTTGCTTTAAAATTAAAAGAGATAAAAAGATTTTCAAACAGATATGTCATCTGTTGCAACATATATAAATATATGTTTAGAAATCTGAACAGCTCAGTCATCTGTTACAACAGATATAAATATCTATTTAAAAATCTCAAAAGCTCAATCATCTATGACAACAGATGAAAATGTTCATTTGATAATTAATAAAATCAGATATGTCATCTGTTATAACAAATGTAAATATTTTTTTTGAAAATTTCCAACAGCTCAGTCATCTGTCACAACAGATGCAAATATCTATTTAATAATTAAATCAGATATGTCATCTGTTGCAACATATATGTACCTGTTTGAAAATTTTCAACAGCTTAGTCATTTGTTCCAACAGATTTCATAGCAATTGATTTAGGTGGAACTAGGGATGAATGAATGAGCTCGCAGGGTCAACTACAAATCCAATCGAGTCTTTGCAATTGCATGGTATTGGTATTGCATTCATATCGATTCGAGTCATCGATCGATCACTCTGAGTTGAAATGAGTTCTCGTCTACTCAATGTTAGGATAGTGATAGTACCTAAGTTTATTTAGGTGGAACTAGATATGAAGGAGTGAGCTCGCAGGGTCAACTACAAATCCAATCGACTCTTTGTGATTGTATGGCATTGGTATTGTGTTCATCCCGACCTGACTCGTCGATCGATCACTCTGATTTGAAATAAGATCTCATCATCTCAATGTTAAGATAGTGATAGTACCTAAGTTGATTTAGGTGGGACTAGGGATGAATGAGTGAGCTCGCAGGGTCAACTAAAAATCCAATCGAGTCTTTTCAATTGCATGGCATTGGTATTGCGTTCATCCCAACCCGAGTCATTGATCGATCACTCTGAGTTGAAATGAGTTCTCATTAACTCAATATTAGAATAGTGATAGTACCTAAGTTGATTTAGGTGGAACTAGGGATGAATGAATCTCTGCAATTGCATGGCATTGGTATTGTGTTCATCCCAACTCGAGTCATCGATCGATCACTCTGAGTTGAAATGACTTCTCATCAACTCAATGTTAGTATAGTTGTCATGCCCCAAAATTCCATCGGGCCGGACTGGCACCCGGAGCCGAGAAGGCCCGGGAGAACCCGTTCAAATACCTGTACTTTCACTTACATGTCACCAAAAATTTGGGCAGCACTTCGTTACATATAGAAGGGTCTAATTCCCTATATCAGCACAACACGCACAAATATATATATATATATATATATATATATATATATATATAATACTTGGCCGTCGGAGCCACCACATATACAAATATAACATCACTATATAAACTCCCATGACTTTACCCTTCCTTATGTCTACAAAGCCTCTAGAATATACATGACATAACTATGGTCGGGACGAACCCCCACCCACACATGACTCCTGTACAATAACAAAATATAAGAAACCGACTCGGAAAGCTCCGAAGCAAACTGGAGCTCACAACCAACAACTGTATGACCTGGCTCCTATCTATGCTGTGAATGAGCTGAAGTACCTGTGCCTGCAGCATGAAATGCAGGTCCCCCGTGAGGGACATCAGTACGAAATATGTACTGAGTATGTAAAGCTGTAAATAATCATATGTGATGTGGGGGATCAAGAAAATCATACACATGTGAATAAATCATAATAGAAGTGAACCACACTTCATAAACACTTTTAGGATCATGTACATTATTATTAATCTGAATTGGGTTCGTGAATACAAACACATTTGTGGAACGGTATATATTCGTTCATTTCATTCTTTACAATTATCATTCGCCATTACCTCCTCCTCCCGAACCTCCAACCACCTAACAATAATTAATACTGCATCGTACTGTGACCATTAGGCTGCCTCCAGTACATATCAACTGGGATCAACCCATGCTAGGCTTATGCCCCTGGGATACCACCCATAAACACATAAATAGGGATCGATCCATGCTAGGCTTATGCCCCTGGAATACCACCCACACGTATATCAAGTAACACACATAAGAGGTCCTTCCAATAACTTAGTTCAAATCTTTTGAGAGTATTACATTAGTGTTCAAGACAATATAGTACCTTTGGAACAATGATACATCAATAGGAATCAAGTAATAGACCTTCTATACAATAACGATGTAATAAAGACTCATTGGTACATCAACAATGAAATAGGAGCCTTTTGGTATATTAATGAAACATTTTGACACTTTATAGGATGGAAACAACTTCGTTGGTAATGTAGAACAATACATGTTTTTGGACAAACTCGGAATCTTACTTGATGGAACATTGGTGTTTTCATGCCAAAAAAAACATCGTTAGAGTATGCTTTACATACCTCATTGTAGATTCGGATACCAATTCAACACAACTTCCCGCCTTTACAAATCACTTATCTACAATGAAATGTTTGGCATCTAGTATTAGCAACCCAACACCACAATTCTCTTCCATAATTCCATACAACCAATATTTGCAAAACATTCCAAAAACCAACTTGAACAATAGGTTTATGTGTGTGTGTATATATATATATTTATATATATATATATAATCATCATTTCAATACCACATCATCAATACCAAATCCCTTCACAATTCAACATAATCCAACCATGCACAAGAATAATCCAACATCATTTCCCAATCATCTTTCAAGAACAATCAAATAACATACTTCTTATGCTCACATGCATATATATGTATATACATATCCATATAAATAACACCAACATAATTTACATCCTTACCATAAAATGGCCCTTTGGGTTTTGAAGTCTTGTTGGCACAAATAAGGGGTGCTTCTCGAAGCCCTTGAGACGATGAACACAACTACGGAATCAATTTGGACTTTCCACGGTTGAATCACAAGATAATTAGAGTTGAAATTAGGATAGGGTTTGTTCTTTTCTATAATTGATGATGAATATGAGTTTTTGAACTCATATACATGTATATATACACATATTCCCGTCCATAATACCATAGGAAATGACCAAAGTGCCTTTAAAATTTAAATAATGTCAAATATGTCCTCCGGTGGACTGTTTTGACAAGCTGAAGTAGATAGACCATAACTCTTTCCTCCGATATCGTATTTGGGTGAAATTGGTATCATTGTAAAGATAATTCAAAGTTATTTCATTTCATATAAATTAGGCCACCCAGTTCGTCCTGTACAAGGAGTTATGATCGTTTGAAGTTGACCCTAAAAACTGGCAGGCCTCAGTATTTTCCTGCAAATTTACTGTTCACATCCCGGCCACTGTTTTATAGTTTTGAACGTGCTCGCTTATATCCGAAAACTCATACTTAAACTCATATGTACCTAACTTAGGATCAATACATATACTCCAACACATATAACAATGACTAATGCACGTAATTAAGTACGGGGTATTACAATAGTGATAGTACCTAAGTTGATTTAGGTGGAACTAGGGATGAATGAATAATCTCGAAGGGTCAACTACAAGTCCAATCGAGTCTTTGCAATTGCATGGCGCTGGTATTGCATTCATCCCGACCCGAGTCATCGATCGATCACTCTGAGTAGAAATGAGTTCTCATCAACTCAATGTTTTAAAAACTATATCTTCTAAAATTTTTAAAATTAATTAAGATCAATTCGGACCAAATTAGCAATTTCAAAACTTGTCATTCTTTTCCAAAATTACAAATCAACCTATATAAATAATCTGTTTACGCAAAAAACTTTTCATTTTAAATTTTAAGTTCTCGCTCTTCTGTCTCTCTCAGGGTGTCCTCTCCCTCTTAATATTACAAACAATACAAATAACAACTACTTAACATATTGCTCAACCCTTCAAAACAGGTCGATATTCTTCCTACGACTACATATAGTTATTTTTTTTACTTCATTCCTGCTTACATCCATTGTTTTCTCTATCTTCACATGTAATAGAGTTCGAGAAGAGTTCTTCATTTGTTCTTTATTCTAAAAAATAGGGATTTTTAGTCAATGATAAAAAAGAAGACTTTTAGTTGTATTATCTTTGAGAATGGGTTAACAATTTTGAGTTTTGATGCTAAAAAGTAGGAAGCACCCGAGAAAACCCTAGCTTTTATCTTAGTTTTTTATTGACTGTAGTGGTATTGTTGGATAGTGTTTTTAGTATTGTTGGTGGCTGTTGTTGGTTTTTGTGTTTTTTGGCGGTGGGGTCGGTTGTCTTGGGGTTGGTATTGGTGGCATTGTTGGTGGTCTTGGTGGCATTGGTCATGGTAGTGGTTGTGGTTGTGGTGGTGGTGGTCCATCTGTTGCAATGGGTTGAAGATTTGTTGGGAGATATTACATAGGTCTTCAAAAAGATTCCCTATCTGTTCCAACTGATGGGTTATCGGTTGGAGTATTTTCTTGTAATGTGGCAGAGAATAATTTATTGAAATTTCTTCTCCTGTTGCAACAGGTGGAATATCTGTGGGGAGATATTAAATAGGTCTTCAAATAGATTTGGGTTCCCCATTTGCTCCAACTGATGGGTTATCCATTGGAGTCTTTTCTTTTGGTTATGTGGTAAGAATAATTTATTGAAATTTATCTCACATTTTTTTAAAAAATTATGCAGACATCAAATGCAATGTATTTTTTGTTATTCTTTTGTTTGTAGTTAAAAGATGTCTCCCAAAAGAAAAGAAATAGAAAGTAGAGAAAGTGGATCAACTTCTGATCACCAAAAAAAAAAAGCTAGAGTACAAATAGATTCGGAGGAAGTTCCATAATAATCTCAGTCAGGGCAAAATAAATCCGAGAAAAGTGATAACTCCTCCTCACCAATAGAGTGTGAAATAATATTGAAATTCTAGCATGATTCTGTCAAAACCATTAGTATTGACAAGTTTCGAGTTGCGATGCTGATGAATAACCCTAATGTAGTATTTGGTGATCTTGTACTTAAATGTCAGTTGGGGAAACCTTTTGATGAACTTAGGAGTATTATGACGAAGGAAAACATAGATGGACTTTTTGAGAAAAGTTGCTTTGCATACTTTCTTGAGCTGTCTAGGCCCTGCCCTCTCCTTTTCCGAATGATCATGGTATATGGCCTTCTCAAGCACAAGATCATGTATGCGGGGGATGATGGAGGTCCGAAGGAGGGCGGAAATAAGATGGATGAAGTCTGGATCAACTATGGTGGCATGCCGGTTTGTTTTGGATTGAAGGATTTTGCCATTGTGACGGGCTTGAGATGCGATCGTCCAGAAGAACCTGCCATCAAGAAAACACCCAAAAAAGGGTCCAATAAACACAAGGTAAAAAAGATGGGTTGTTGGGCATTGTTGGACCTAGCTACAAAGTGAAGAATTTGATAGTGGATCTCAAGAATAAAGACATACCAAAGCACTACAGGGAGAACTTGTGCTTAGTTTGGTTTGCCCATTCCGTTTTATTGGCAAGAGACGTCAAGAAAGTCATATAACGTGATTTGTTGGCACTTGATGATTATTTTAGGAGATTCAACGATTATCTCTGGGGCTACAGAAGCTACTGTTTGACTGTCAAATATTTACTAAAAGAGCTAAAGCCAAAGACGACCATATTATAGGGCTTTCCTTAGGCTTTCATGGTAAAATTGATCACTATTTTTACTCATTCATTAATTTATATTGAATATACTTGTGACTTTTTTTTTTTGCTTGATTCCTATTTATAATTTTTAGGCTTGGGCATGTGAAGCCATTCCTTCCCTCCGAAAGCATTTCACAGGTTACCCGGATAAGGTTTCTTATCCAAGGATCCTTAGGTGGTTGGCTGCAGTAGAGAGCAGCAAAATAAATATCAACAAGGCTGATCTCTTTAACCCTTCGGATGATGCAGTAAGTCTTCTTTTAACTAAAATAATTTGCCTCAAAGAAAGATATTAAAATAGATGTTCCATCTGTTGAAAGAGATTAACCGTCAACTACAACTGGTGCAATGGGTAATCTGTTACAACAAACGATCCATATTTATCAACAGATTAACCATTTGTTGCTCTGTTCTCTGAACCCTACTCAACAGATTACCCATCTATTTTAAATTATGCAACAGATGAGTATTCTGATGCAATATATTATCAATCTGTTTCAATATACAGATCAACTGTTGCAGTAGCTAGATTGTCTGTTGCATAAATTGGTTGTGTTAACATAACCCAAGCCCCATATAACCCAACTTACTGCAAATTATTATTATATGATTTAAATTTCTCCTATCATTTTTTATAGGTTGTGCATCCTTGGATCGTGCCTACCATTGATGAGCTAGGGATGACTTCTTTTCTTACTCTGGGTCTTGTTAATACAAAATAAGACCCAATGGTGGAGTTAATAAAGAAGGAATTGGATGGACAAACATCCATAAGAAGAGAAGTTAGTCAAGGTCAGTCTAATGTTGAAGATCTTCACGACCTAACTCAAATTGTAATAGATTCGGGTGCTTTTTCTGGGGGTGTTGCTGGTGGAGTTGTTTTACGATGGTGGTAGCCATCCTGCTTCTGCTTCTGCTTCCAGTCGTGATTATGAGCATATTGGTGCTCAGCAAAAAATAAATATGTTTAAAAACACCCCTTGCACAGGTCCTCCCTCTCACCTCTACACCGGTCCCTCCCACCCTTTCAATGGTCCCTCTCACCCCTCCTCACCCTCATGTTCTCATTGTAAATGCAAAGTGTGCAAAGACAGAGAGGATAAACTCCTCGACAAACTAGAGGCTATTGCTGAAGCTGCCGATAATTTAAAATCTAGGAGGGGTGTCATACCATCTAACTAGGTGAGGGATCCATGCACTCCTACAGTGGAGGTTAGGAGGAAGAGAATAAAATTAGACAAATTTTGTCCATTCTAAAATCAGCAAAAAATATAACTCCCCGCGCTCCAATAGTTGTTGAAGTTCAGGGGCCACCGAAGAAGGTGGACATATTTACGACGCTTGGCAAGGAGAAGAAGAAGGAACTAGAAGAATTCATCAAGATGAAGGTTCAAAAAGTATATACCATGCATTCATTTGCTGCCAAGACTTCTCGAATATGACAAATATGTGCGTGTGGTATGAGGACAAGGTAAGTTTACTTTTGCTAACCTACCCTTCCAATCTACTCCATGAAGAAGAATCTACGCAGCAGATGTGTAATCTGTTGCAATAACTTGGTATTCTGTTGCAATATAATACACATCTGTTGCATAAGTTACATTGGCTGGGTAATCTATGAACCGATTCAGAGAACCCTCTGCATCGAATTCTTTCCACTGTATTTTTATTCTTTACAATTACTAACCTATTTAGAATTATCTTCTCATACCATAGTATGTCGATGAAATTCTCTGCCTCATGAGGGGCAGGCAATTACTGTACCCAGATGCTTATGATGCTGCTGATAGGATAATGGACCTCAACTTCTACAATAGATTCAAATATAGGTACACTGATCTTTGTAATCTAGCTGATTTCGGTGGCTTAGGATTTGATCAGTTAGTTTCTACATTCCAATGGGATGAAGAAACGATTAAATATATTAGAGATAAGAGGCCATATCCACACGGTAAGAGCTGGACCAAGGCAAAGAGAATCCTTGCAGTCATGAATGTGGATGTCACCCATTTTCTCACTGTTGAGATACTACAAGACGAGGGAAAGATTAAGGTTTATGACTGCAACTTACCTGTGTTTAGCGAGAAGACGTTTTTAACCCACATGCAGCCACTCTTGAAGTTGTTGCCCAAGTTATTGACGCAAAGTAAGATGAAAGATCATTTTCCGGCTGAAGTTTTGGTGAAGGAATCATGGGTTTTTGAAGGTCGAAATAAGAACATCCAGCTCCTAAAAAATACAATCGATGCAGTGTGTGGGCCATACTCGCTTTCATACATAGAATGTTTGCTGACCGGCACTCAAATGACCGATGTGTGCGACACCATTGTGGGAAAGATGCCATGGGTCTGGGCATATGGGGTACTAACTAAATGGTTGGAGCCCGTGTATAAAAAAGAACATGTACAAAGACAGAGATGAGCACGATAACAAATTTTCATTTCAAGCCAATTCACTATACATATAGGGGCAATAATTTTTATGCCTGGCAAAGTTGAATTTTTATAATGCAATAGATTTTATATCTGTCGTAACAGATATAGTACCTGTTGTGATAGATTGATTATATGTTGGAATAGGTTGGTCATATATTGCGCTATGCAGATGTTCCCCGTCTGTCTATCGCAATAGATTTATGATCTGTTGCAACATATAACTTATCTGTTGCAACTGATCAGTAATCTGTTGGAGCAAATAAAAAAAGTAGGAAGACCTGTTATATAATTTCCAGCAATGACCTACGTGTTGTATCTCATGTTGCAACATATGTCTAAATCTATCTGATAAGATATGCCATCTGTTGCAGCAGATATATTATCTGTTGCGATATTTAAATCTAGTACTCCATTTCAATTAACATGTTCAAAACTCAGAATTAATTATATTCATAGATAGAATAAAATAAATCGAAGCCTTCGGAAATTACATGAAATAAAATAACTCAACAAATAAATAAAATGTAAAAAAAATTATTATGAGTACAAACGATCTACTCTACAAATAAATCAACAAGTTAAACCAAGGAGGATAGGTTATTACATTGATGGACTCGAGCTATAAATATCTAATCAATATGGACAAGTTGTTCTTCATCCAGTGCTACGGAATTTGGCTTTGGTCGTCGTGGATCTTTAAATTCGGTTGCATATAGCTTTTGAGCTTTTGCTTCTCCATATTTCCATAAAAGAGCAGCATATCTTTTGCAGAGTAATCCGGCATCAAGTCCATTATTTGGTACTTGTAATACATCGCTCAAATACTCGGCATAGGTGGCAACAAAAGGACCGCAATCCCTGCGTTATAAAAAATAGATAATCCATATCTTGCAGTTTATGCAAGTATTGTAAAATTTGTGAAATAAAACTATATCATGACACTTAAACTTATAGGCTACCAATGGTTTGTTGAGCAATTCCATCAACATATTGTACATCAAATGGATTAGCTATTTTATCCCGGTATGCTTCAATCATCGACCAATCAGTACAAACCTTTTGATCCAAAAAGCCACTCATATCAAGGTAAATAGGCAATATTTTGTCCAGCTTTTATATCTCAGACGATGGCCCAGAACGTCTCCTTCGTGACATCGAGTCATAGAATGACGATGTGCCTCTCTTTTAGAACGACGATAGCCAACACCTAATAGAATTCGTCACCACAATTGATTGGGATATACACTTCATCGACCAAATGCCAAGGTAAGCCAGCTGGAATGTTAGAACCTTTGATGATGTTGATTAAGCATTCATCGTTTCGGGAAGCTTTCGGTTTCTGTTGACAATACCTATCGTAGGCATTATTGATGTAAACTTTGTACAAATGATTGTCTGTTGTGTATCTGTATTGTTCTTTTGTTTGCAATTTGGCCTTCTTTCGTAGGTAGTAAAAAATGACATCGATGTGCTACACATATTATCAAATATTTTGGATTACGTGATGAAACAATTAATACGCAGATGCAATTAAATAAAGTATTAATTAATAGTAATATGTATGTCCTTTAAACCTCATCATTCCAGCAAATTTGGGGCTGTGACATCAAATAGAACCAATTCTTCGTTCTGAGATGTGCAACAACAAAGTCGAACATATTAAAACCAAGACTCGATTCGTTCACTTTGTAGCGCTCGTCATTTATTTTCTACATGATAATTTATATGTGTTAATGTCAGCTTCTTACAAAAGAATTGTATAAACTACTATCCATAAAATTGATTTATGTACCTGTCGTTATGATGCTTTAACAGCCCATCGACAATCCATTCTAAATAGTCGTTGATCAACTGTATTAGTTTTTTTGGAGCTTCATCCGAGATGTTGAACCCTTCAAATGGGTAATTCTTCTGTTCTCCCAAACTGACAGGCTCTACTTTTTCTTCATCTTTGGAAGCAGTTGATGGATTATCAACTGTCATATTACGCTCTTCGGCAGTAGCTGTGACATCCACCTAGAAACCAGAATTGTCAATGCTAAGTAGAGATATACAACATATTTTCCATCTGTTGCAACAGATGATTCTTATGTTGCATCAGATGAATTATTTGTTGGAAAAAAATTGAACAGGTAAATCAGAGCAGTACGATAATTTTGAATAGATGACCCATCTGTTATAACATAAAACTCATCTGTTGAAATAGATAACGAATATGATACAACAGGTTAGACAATAGTTGCAATAGATGTATACATCTGTTTGATAATTTTCAGCAGATGTATTATTTGTTGAAACAGATATGTGCTTATTTGATTTTTGGAACAGATGATGTGCATTCACCTTCTTCAGCTCATGCTGCTCTTCTGTGGCGCTTGCACACTGAACATCGGTGCAAGATAAAGACAGAGGAATTGCAATCTTGCTTTTATTTATGATTGATGATGTCTTGGAAGTATCTTTCCTTCACCTCTTAGCCACCTTGATCTCTAGTGGAGTGTCTGGATATGAAATCCTCTTTGATAGAATGACACCCCTCTTCGATGTCATTTCTTTTACAAAAGAAGTTAGTGAATTAATAGCATTAATCACTCCATCGTGTTTCGCCTTGCAGTCTTGACATTTGCATGAAGAACATTCGCTAGATGCGGCAAAATCTGTACAACCAGTATGATCATAATTATAATGGATTGCTGTTTCAAAAACTATAAGAGGAGCATCATTAGCCCCACCCTCAAAATTGTTTTTCTTGTGATGACTGTTGCTCCAAACAATTTCATTTTTATTCTATCAACGACCTTAGGGTCCGATAAAGTTTGTACAGACCGTAAAGTAAGAAAAAATGACATCTTCAACTCTCGGTTGGTCGAAACAAGCCATGGATGGACAATATAAAATAAATCGGTACATATATTAAGAATGATGATGAAATCATTTAATCATTAATTAAAATAAAAACTTGATTAGAATTGGACTTACTACTTCCTTGGGGGGATTGAAAAGATCAAAAAAAATTATATTTTTATTGGTTTTAGTTGGCAACCATCTCAGAATTCTTAGATAGGAAACTTCTTCTTGGTAGTTTACTTGTTGTCTCAAATAAAGAATGGCTTCAAATGCCCAAGCCTATAACATAACGCCCATAAATCAAAAGCATTATTGAATAAAAAAATGATGAATCATATCACGATAAAAGAAATATTTACCATGAAGGCCCATGGAAAACCATATAAGTTGACTGATTTGGCGTTAACGGAGTCAACAAATATTCGACAGTCATTTTGAAGCTTTCATAACCCCAAGGATAGATGTTAAATGCCTCAAGATCCTTGGAGAGATTTATTAAATTGGGGCTTATGTTGTTGTTAATGTGTCTCGCCCAAAGAACATTATGTATAAACCAAACCAAGCACAATGATTGCTTGTGCTTCTTTGAAAGTCCTTTACCTTTCAATGCTTCAATCAGATTTTTGTTTCTGAAGCTTGGACTAACAATAGACACCAGGTCATCATGATCACTTGACTTGTCTTTTCCTTTTTTGGGTGTGCGGGGTGCTTTTTTTTTTGGGTCAGAGTAGGTATAACTTGAGAAGGAGAAGGAGGATAATATTTTACTTCGGTAACTATGGCAAACTCCTCCCAACCAAAACAAACAGGCATGCCACAGTAATTTATTCATACCTCATCCATCTTATCTTTGTTTTCATACATAAACCTGCTGTTGAGAAGATCATATACCATTTTCATCTAGAAGTGAGCATTGTTGTCCTTCGACAAATCAAGATATTTTCCAAAGCATCTTTCCCTGAAATAAGAATCCAATTTTTATTCTTGAAGTATTTTTCTAAAGGCGTTGAAATATTTTCCTATGACTGACTTAACCATGAGATCACCCATTAAATCTGTGGCACCATCGCATTGCATTCTCACAGGGTAACGATCAATGCTGAAGGTTTTGACCAACTCTTAGACGGAAGGGCTATTAGAATTTGAATCATCTCTTTTGAAAGATTTCTCCTCCCCGTGTTCATTATTTTCTGCTCCTGATTGAGATAACGCTTGTAAATCAAGCTCATAGAGTGGTGGATGTAGCTGAGCTGCTGCACTTGTTTCTTTACTTGGACTTGATTTGATTTCTTTTATTTTGGGAGCCATGTTATCTTAAATTAATAGGAACATAACATAGATTATAATTGATTAATGCATAACAATAATATAACAGTTCCAACAGACAACTAATCTGTTGCACCAAGTATGTTATTTGTGCAACATATAACCGACCTGTTGTAACGGATGACTAATACGTGGGAACCATAAAAATAGCACTATCTGTTGCACCTGGTATTTTATTTGATACAACACATAACTGGCCTGTTGCAACGGATGAGTAGTTTATTAGAAACAATAAAAATAGATCACTAATCTGTTGGACCAGGTATTTTATCTGTTGCAATATATAATCAACCTATTGCAACGGATGAGTAAACCGTTAGAAAGAATAAAAATGGATCACTAATCTGTTGCACCAGGTATATTATCTATTGCAACAGATAACCGACCTGTATGTGTAAATCATTGGAAAGAATAAAAACAGTCCTAATCTGTTATAAGTGAAGAGTAAACCATTAGAAAGAATAAAAATAAATCACTTATCAGTTATCTGTTGGATCAATATTGTTTAGATTTCTTCAAAACAGAAGAGTCGTCTGTTGCAATAGATGAATGATCTGTTACATTGTTCACCTGTTGCATCAGATTTTCATAGTTGCATCACATTTTTAATTTGTTGCATCAGATTTTAAAATGAAGGGTAAACTGATAGATCACTAATTAGTTATATGTTGGATCAATATTATTTAGATTTCTTCCAAACAGAAGATTCATCTATCGCAACAGATGAATGATCTATTAGGTTATTCACCTGTTGCATCAGATTTTCATAGTTGCATCATATTCTTAATCTGTTGCATCAGATTTTCATCTGTTGCATCATATATTTCATCTATTACATCAGATGTTTCAACTGTTGCAATACCATTTCTACCAAGACAAACAACAAATCAACCTAGCAATACCAATATATCACACACACACATACACACTAAGAACATCAACTGTGACAAAAAATCACCAACAAATTTGAATCAACAGTACGGAAATGAGAAGAAGAAATGTAAAAATGCCAGAAATTAGGGTTTTATTCAGTCCACATTTCAATACCAGAAGAGTAGTTGGCTCAAGTTCCTTTGTTTCTTCATAATTTTTTATCCGTGAAAAATGAAATGCGAGGACGAAGAACTCGAAGTTGTTGTCGCCGGAAAAGTATTCACGTTGATTGACGGTCGAAAGTCAAAAAGGAACTTGCCTGACTATTTATCGCCGAAGGTTGAAGGGAGAAATTTTGCAGAACTGTTGGTTGGGAGAAGTTGGAGAGAGAGAGTGGTTGATTAGGATTGAAGAGGGGTGTTGATTAGGTTGATTTGTATTTTTGAAAAGATTAGAAAGTTTTGAAAATATTAATCAAGTCCACAATTAACTTAATCAAGTTTTCTAATGATGTTTGACCCTATCTGTTGGTCAATGTCACCAATCCTTCATTCAAAACTTAAAAGACACCTTTCCTTCAATTTTCTCGAGTAAGAAGGGTACGTACTGACCAAATAATTGAGCTTCAATTGTTTTCCATAATGTTTTAACGGGACATCTTGTTATTGGTTCCTCCATCGTTTTAAAATAGTTGTCAGTTGTCATGTTTCATATTTTAAAGTTAGTTTAGATTAGATTAATTTAATATTTTAAAATTACGATTTAGATATTCAAAATCTAGACAAAAAAACTATAAGTTATAATTTTTATCTTATTAATAAGATGAAAGAATAAATACTCCCTCAATTCCTTTTTGACCAGTTACAATTTACTTCATAAAAGTCAACTTGGTTAATTTTCGAAGCTAAATTTAAGTAGAGTAATTTCATATTTTAAATTTAGATGTTCTAAATTATATGAAAAATACTATAAGAAATAATCCCTCTCATATTAATATGATGAAAAATAAAACTTAAATATTGGTCAAAGTTTATGCAGTTTGATTTGAGAGGAGAAATGCGACAACTAAAAAGCAACGGATGGAGTTTTAAAATGATTATAAAAATTCATATAATTTGACTCTCGGGAAAGCAAATTATGACAAATATTTTACATGTACATATCCCTTAATATTCAAGCTGATTCAAAAGTGAAAATTAAATTGTTTTTGCATATAGACTTCTCTTAGTAATTTTACCACAAAGTCTTAGTTGCTGGCACCAAGAAAATTTATGCTAAACATTATTAGGGGACTAAATTGTCTAAAGAAATTTAAAACAATTTTATTAATAAAGTAATCAAAGTTTGCTGTATTAGTTAACATTTTGACGGTATCCAAAGAAAAAAAAATTAACACTTTGACTGCATGATATGAATGAAATACCAAATATTGAACCGAAATATAAAATTATATACATAATTCTATATATTATTGTAATAATAAAAAGTTCATAAACTAGTGTTAGTTATTTACTTCGGAACTTTGACTACTTTACATTGATCAAAATATCCTTTTTGTGTAATTGCTTAACGAATATAATTGCTTGTACTTTTGAATATTTCTACATGTTTAAAGAGGTAATATGACATAATTGAAAAGAAAAGTCAAAAGTTATAATTGTCTATTATGTGATTAGCTATAAGCAGATGTCGGACAAACTATTACTAATTTACTATACGGTAAAATACTGAAACCAAAGTTAAAGATTACAACATACCGAAATAATTAAATATAATAATAGCATAATCTTTTCAAAGAACAAATCAAACCAAACTTTTCAATTATCTTATCATGTCCACCCTAGTTGTATCTCTTCTATAAAGGGGGTGAATGGTATTAATTAAATAACTAAGTATGTGAGGTAATTAGGATAAAATTACTTCATGCGAAGTTCATAGTGGTTAGTAAGTAGCTCTTAGGCTCCATTTGTTTTTTTTAAGATTCAGAGGTCTGAATCTGAATGCACATCTGAATGATTAAGATGTTGTCTCTAGAGCTGAAAATTGAATGATTAAGACTGCTTGTTTTTCAACATCTGAATATGTAAAAAAAATTATTTGTATACATAATAAAATAAAAAATACAATTCAAATAAAAAATTAATTATATATTAAAAAAGTATGTAATCTAATACAACAAAATTATGAGTATCTGATTGAGAAAAAATATTTATGTTTGTTAGTGATAGTGGAGATGGCTTATAATGGTGGTTGCGGTCACGATGATTGATGTTAGTGATAAATAATGTTGGTGGTGATAATTGTTATGGTTGGTACTGTTATGATGGTGGCGATTGATGGTGGTGGTGGTGGTTGTGATGCGACGTTGCTTGATGTTAGTAGTTTAAGGTGTTGATTGTGTTGGCTGAAACATGAATGCATGATAAATGACGATGTGTTGGTACTAGTTGGAGATGTTATTTGTTGTGATGGTGGAGATGGTTGTAAATAGAGATAAATTGTAGTGATGGTACTGGTTGAAGTGGTGGTAGAGGTGGCGTTACTAGTGACAATGGTGGTGGTGGCCAAAGAATGTGGAGAGGTTGTGATATATTAGTGATAGTTAGTGTGGTGCTAGTTGTGATAGATGAGTTAGTTGGTAGTAGGGATTGACCGGTAGTGGTTGCTAATTGAGGTGTTGTTGACGGCAGTGGTGACAGTGAATATAATTAGAATAAAAGCGGTAGTAGTATGGTAGTGATTGACAATTGTGGTTGGTAGAGGTATTTTTTGTCGATGGTGGTTGTCATGGTGGAGGTGGTTGGTGGTGGTGGGTGATGGTTTACAATGGTGACGGTGACAGAGGTGGTTAGTGGTCGTGACTGCAGAATATGAATAGAGTGGTGAATATTATCCAACATTAGAATATCCCATCAGACCTATTAAGACTTGGTTCTAGATCAGAATGATTAAGACCTATTCAGGCCTATTAAGAGTTAGAACCTTAATAAAACACAAATGCACTTAATGATCTGAAGTCTGAACCATTCATATTTAGACCTCCATTAAGTGTAAACAAATGAGGCCTTAGTTCAATTTGTTTGTTGTAATTTTTTTCTTAATCCATTTTTTATAAAAAGTCTTTTTTTTAGTCAATTTAAATTTTTTCATTCATATGTTTAAGATCATAAACTAAAAGATATTTTAATATATTTCACATATCATTAGTTTAAGATTACCAGATTCATTTTTTTAAATATATTTTCTTATATTTCATACCAACTAAGAACCCGTTTGGTCATGAAAATCCAAAACATATTTACTTTATTTGATATTTTTGAAGTTGAAACTAGAGTTAGAGTTGTGTTTGGCCATAGTATTTTCAAAATGAGATATTTTTGAAGTTATTAAAAAGTATAAAAGTGAAAATAAATTTAAAAAGATTTAGAGTTTAAGAAAATTGTGTTATTTTATAAAAATAAAAATCTAGATTTTTTGAAAAAAAATAATTAAAAAGTTCAAAAAGTGAATTAAAAAATAGTGACAAAAATTCAAAAGTAGTGAAAACGTATTTTAGAATATTTATGGTCAAATAAATATTTTGGGATAAAATGAAAATATATTCTGAAATATTGTGGATAATATTCATATCCAAATACATACTAAAATCATACAAATAAATTGAAATGAAAAAGTATTTTGCCTAATAATAATAAGCCAAGGAAAACTGAACGATCGAGTGACTTGTTAGGGAACAATGGAAAAATAATAATATTAGCAATATTATTTAACTGTTAACAAAGTATTATATTAATATTATTAGAAATACAATGACATAACAGAGTGCAATAATATTACTATTTCAGTAATTATACTATAATCAATATGACAACTACAAAAGTAATCTAACTACTTTTTAACAAGTTAATATATTAATAATACTTGAGTCGTGCTAGGCACTGTCTTAAGAAACTATTTCAGGAGTGTGAAATATTTTCCCAGGATTAAACGAGCACTTCCCGTATCAATTAGAGGATATCCTGAGTTAAATAAGTCTTCCATAACCAACCAGAGGATACAGGAATCAACAAAATTATTAATACAAATATCAGCAAGTTAAATCATAGGTTTAAATAATAACCAAAATCACTAAGCAGGATTCTAAAAAAGAGAAAACTAAAAGGAAATCTTTTTTTAAAAAAAATGTTCTTTTTTGCTGTAAGGATTGAAAGAGTATTTATAGGTAAGACTTAGCTTCTCAAGTACACCTCTCGATGGCTTCCCGAGTAAATCTTCGCAAGTATATCTCTTGATGGCTTCCAAAGTAAGGCTTCTCAAATATATCTCTTGATGGCTTCTAGAGTAAGCTTCTCAAGTCCATCTCATGATGGCTTCTAAAATACATTTAAAGACATGACTTTTTCAACACACTTCAAATGCAAATTATTTTAAAATAACTAAATAATTTTCCTACAACCCCCACATTATTTTAAAATAATTTATGGAAAAAGAATTTTGACTAGATTTTTATGGACAAAATGCAGTAGGTTTGGTGTCTTCTGGACTATGAACCAAAGTTAGACCAATAAAATTTAGTTTATAGACTTACCGTGAAATATAATATTTCTATGAACCGAATAACTCTTGTTGTAAGTCAGAGACTTTATCAATCACATTTTGATCGTAACTTTGTTGTTCAATGTGGTTTTGCTAAAACCAAAAGTATCATAGGAATGACCTCATTCCACTTCACATATAGGTGAATTCATCAAATGTACACTGCTTTAAATACACCATCCATAAGGACTATGAATTCATTAGGAGTTAATAACTCATCCCTCAACTTTAATAGCAGTTCAAGCACTCTCAATAAGTACGCAGAGTCAATATCAACTTGTTATTACCCATATGAACCTACTTCATGGGATCTCTAATCATATAGGTTGGCTTACTGTAATGCCCCAAATCTGATACCCAGAATGCTACACGGTGCTCATGACCCCGAAGGACCACAAACTAACCCATGACTGATATTTGTACTTGTATACTGCATAAAATACTTTATAATGCGGAAACATGAACTGCAAGTCCATAAGGTTCAATATTGAACATGATCTGAATGATATAACATCTGTTAGGGGTAATAAAATACCAAAAATAAAACTGAACATACTGAAGTCTGAAACATGATAGGCTAGAAAGCCTCTAACTAACTGAGTTGTTTGAGTAAGGAGTTGATGGGCCATGTCCCCAACTAACTCCAACTAATAAACTGATTAATGAGATAATAGGGAAATAATCAAGTCCTCAAAAGATAAGGACTCACTTCTAACTCAGTCTATGGATATCTAGAATCTACTGTTGCTCTGGAGCTCGTGTCTCTGAACCTATGGTATGAGACACCATAGTACAAATGTGTTAGTACTTTGAATATACTGGTATGGATATGAGGTAGGCTGAATGCATGAGGTTCACATGCATGACCAATAATAATAACTGACTAACTATCATGAGCGTGAGAATATATGCATGAGACATAACAACTGACACTAATACTGTGATAATATGATTACTAAATTTGAATATAACTGATAACATGAGTGACTATATCTAACAGTCCTGAATCTGATGAAACTATCTGAGTTTCGTACTGTATCTGAGTTGAGTGTATCTAACAGTCCTGAAATCTGAAGAGCTATCTGAGTTCTATTACTGAGACTGATTGACTGTATCTGGCAGTTCTAATTCTGTAACATAAAACTGTGGGAAGTACTTATCTAACCGACATGCCCCTGATACACTATTATGGCTGAGTTGGAGTCTAATCTGTAACCCCAATTGAAAGGGTTTTAATAACGCGCCATTGGTAAGGACAATTTGTGGGCGACCCTCATTTGATAGTGTCCCCAAAAGAGAACGGTGGGGCCCTTATCTAACAGTGCTTATCCACATCAGCAACCCTCATAGGGCAGTGTTGATGTCTCAACCTATGTTGGCTACATAGTTCTAGAATGCAAGGATGACTTCTAAGAATCACACCCTCATCTTATAGTGTGTGTTCCCATCCTTGGGTTCACTCGGTGCTAATTCCTACTCCCATATGAATAGACTCTGAACATGATTTACTGAACTGAACATTGGCTGAGTTACTGAATTTCGTTGACTGACAGAATACTACTGATACTTGACAACTGACTGAGTTCATGAGATCATGGAGATTTTCTGAGCCATAAGACTGTCTGAAGTCTAAGGATTCATAGCTTGACTGAGAGTATCGTGAAAACATGACATGGCTCTAGGCACACAACTAATGTTTCGGGAACGAGTACCCCCAGGACTCGATGGAAGGAAACTGACCAAGCATAACTTACTTGAACATATAACTAACATCATAATCGATAATACATTTACAGAAGTATTTCATCAAAACATGTGATAGGCATAGCTTGTACATACATGAGGAATTCATGGTATCATGGTACTTAAGCACTTTTCCTTCATATAGGCATTTAATTGAACATATTGTAGGCATGGTACATGTAAACATCATTGTACAATAATTAAACATCATGGTGAATTCTAATTTCATTATTCAAGGGTTTAGTCATAGGTTTGCATGAGTCTATATCTATAATACTTTAACCCACATAGAATTCATCACCCAACAAGGAGTAGAATTCAATTTCTCATTTATCCACATGAATAAAAGCAGCCCAATCATGAAATTCATAAGAAAATCCATAAACTTGAATTTAGAAAAGGGATTCTTGGGCTTCATGGACGAAAGGAGTCCATGAATAAATACTATGCATACCTTAGTTCGTGATTTCGTGAAGATTGACAGTGAAACTTTCTTGAAATTGAAACTTCTATGAAAACCTTAGCTTGTTCTTGAGAGATATTAGTATATTTTGGGTGAAAGGTGGCTGAATCACGTGTTAAAGGGCTTAAATAATGGTGGAAAGTTGACCCTTTTAACCCTGGACGCATTATTTAATTTCAGTAAAATATTTCCAAATTGAACCCCTAGCGCGACGCGGAGCTATCGCGCCGTGTTACTGGAATTTTACAATTAGAAAACTGAGGGATGGAGCAACATGGAGCCATCGTGTTGCCACTTTCTTTGTGACCTGGAACTTTGGCGCGACACAGAGAAAATCGCGCTAAGACACTAGTAAAGGACAATTCTGAATTTGGACTCTGGATCGATACGCCATAATCGAGGACCCCTACTGGAATTTGCTAAATGCCATTTTCTCTTGTATCGCGGCGCGCCACTGACTAATATGAGGCTGTTTTACAATGGGAACTTGAAATAGTCGTAACTTCTTACCCGGTTATTGGATTTGGGAGAATCTTATATCGATGGAAAGCTTATTGAATTTTCCACATGACAAAAAGTGAAAATATTAAAAATTCCTCATGGAATAATCATCATTAAATTTAGAAGTTAATACTAGACTTTCTTAAGATGAAATTAGCTAAGAAAAAGTACAGGGTATTGCAGTTACCATCTCTATTGACAATCATATTAGCCTTAACCCCATATCTTTTGATATTTGAAGAATTAATTTTCTTCCCATGGATTTAGTCTGTGAATCAAACGAATTCAATTCTGACTTCACACAATCAATGGAAATTATTCTATCTCTCAGTAATAGCTTAATAACATCATGCTTCAATTTCATATGTCTACTCTTACAATTGTAAGATTTATTCTTCGCAATAACAATTGTGGCTTGACAATCACAGTATATATACACGGGACGCACCAGATCATCCTTGTTTAAAGGGATGTTAGACAATAGATCATCCTTTTTCAAAGGGATATTAGGCAACAGATCATCCCTTTTCAAAGGTCTATGAGCCAATAGACCATCCTTTAAAAAAGGGATATGAGGCAACAAATCATCCTTTTTAAAAGGGATATTCACTAAAAAATTTCTTAGTCATTCAGCCTCAGTACCAGCTAACTCCAGAGCTACAAATTCTGATTTCATAGTTGATCTAGCAATAATCATCTGCTTAGCTGATTTCCATGATATTGCACAACCACCAAGGGTTAACACTTAACCTCTATTGAATTTTGTCTCATCTGAATCAGAGATCCAATTTGCATCACAATATCCTTCCAAGGTTGAAGGAAATCCACTATACAAAATACCATAATTCACGATTTCTTTCAAATATTTCATCAGTCTCATTAATACAAACCAATGCTCATTATTGGGATTATGAGTATATCTATTCAATCTACACACAACATAGGCTATGTCAGGCCTAGTAAAATTCATTAAATGTATTAGACTCCCAATGATCTGAGCATACTTAGACTGAGAAACTGGGTCACAATTATTCTTTTTCAATTTAGATTTAGCATCAGAAGGAGTGGCTACAGGAGTTACCTCTCAACATTCAAATTTCTAAAGAAGTCTTTCCACATAATGTTCTTGTGACAACATTTTACCATCTTCACTCCTTATAACTTTAATTCCTAACATCATATTCACTTCACCCAAATCTTTCATATCAAAGTTTGTAGACAAAAATAATTTGGTACGTTCCTAATTTCCTAATGATGATTAATGTTAATGATTAATAATGTTGGTGGTGATAATTGTGATGGTTGGTATTGTAGTGACTGTTATGATGGTGACAAGTAATGGTGGTGGTGGTTGTTGTGATGTGACGCTGCTTGATGGTAGCAGTTTAAGGTGTTGATTGTGTTGGCTAAAACATGAATGCATGATAATTGAGATGTGTTGGCGCTAGTTTGAGATGTTATTTGTTGTGATGGTGGAGCTGGTTGCTAGTAGAGATAAATTATAGCGATGGTACTGGTTGAAGTGGTGGTAGAGGTGGCGTTACTAGTGACAATGGTGGTGGTGGCCAAAGAATGTGGAGAGGTTGTGTTATCTTAATGGTAGTTAGTGAGACGCTAGTTGTGATAGATGAGTTGGTTGGTAGCATGAATTGACCGGTAGTGGTTGCTGATTGTGGTGTTGTTGACGGTAGTAGTGGCGGTGAATATAATTAGAATAAAAGCGATAGTAGTGTGGTAGTGGTTGACAATTGTGGTTGGTAGAGGTATTTTTTGTTGATGGTGGTTGTAATGGTGGAGGTGGTCGGTGGTGGTTTACAATGATTACGGTGGCAGAGGTGGTTAGTGGTCGTGACTGCTGAATATAAATAGAGTGGTGAATATTATCCAATACTAGAATATCCCTTCAGACCTATTAAGACTTAGTTCTAGATCTGAATGATTAAGACCTATTCAGACCTATTAAGAGTTACAACCTTGATAAAAAACAAATGCATTTAATGGTCTGAAGTTTGAACCATTCAGATTTAGACCTGCATTAAGTGCAAACAAACGAGGCCATAGTTTCAATTTGTTTGTTGTAATTTTTTTCTTAATCCATTTTTTAGAAAAAGTCTTTTTTTAGTCAATTTTAATTTTTTCACATCATATGTTTAAGATCATAAACTAAAAGATATTTTAATATATTTTATATATCATTAGTTTAAGATTACCAGATTCATTTTTTTAAATATAATTTCTTATATTTCATACCAAATAAGGACCCGTTTGGTCATGAAAACCCAAAACATATTTACTTTATTTAATATTTTTGAAGTTGAAACTAGTGTTAGAGTTGTGTTTGGCCATAGTATTTTCAAAACAAGATATTTTTGAAGTTATTAAAAAGTATAAAAGTGAAAATAAATTTAAAAAGATTTAGAGTTTAAGAAAATTGGGTTATTTTATAAAAATAAAAATCTAGATTTTTTGAAAAAATAAAATTAAAAAGTGCAAAAAGTGAATTAAAAAATAGTGACAAAAATTCAAAAATAGTGAAAACGTATTTTAAAATATTTATAGTCAAATAAATATTCTGGGATAAAATGAAAACATATTCTGAATTGTGGATAATATTCATGTCCAAATACCTACTAAAATCACACAAATAAATTGAAATGAAAAAGTATTTTGCCTAATAATAATAAGCCAAGGAAAATTGAACGATCGAGTGCCTTGTTGGGGAACAATGGAAAAATAATAATATTAGCAATATTATTTAACTGTTAACAAAATATTATATTAATATTATTAGAAATACAATAACATAACAATGTGCAATAATATTACTATTTCAGTAATTATACTATAATCAATATGACAGCTATAATAGTAATCTAACTACTTTTTAACAAGTTAATATATTAATAATACTTGAGTAGTGCTAGGCACTGTGTTAACAAACTATTTCAGGTGTGTGAAATATTTTTTTCAGGATTAAACGAGCACTTCCCTTATCAATTAGAGAATATCCTGTGTTAAATAAGTCTTTCCTAACCAATCAGAGGTTACAGAAATCAACAAAATTATTAATACATCTATCAACAAGTTAAATCATAGGTTTAAATAATAACCAAAATCACTTAGCAGGATTCTAAGAAAGAGAAAACTAGAAGGAAATTTTTTTTTTTTTAAATGTTCTTTTTTGTTGTAAGGATTGAAAAAGTATTTATAGGTAAGACTTAGCTTCTCAACTACACCTCTTGATGACTTCCCAAGTAAGCCTTTTCAAGTATATCTCTTGATTGCTTTTAAAGTAAGGCTTCTCAAATACATCTCTTGATGAAAAGGTTTTTCAAGTATATCTCTTGATGACTTCTAGAATAAGCCTTCTATCTCTTGATGACTTCTAAAATACATTTAAAAATATGACTTTTTCAACACACTTTTAATATAAATTATTTTGAAATAACTAAATAATTTTCCTACCTGCCTTTCACTGTTCTAGGATTCTGTCTTTATCTTTTTATTTAGCATATGAGTGAAAAATGATTCTCTTCCATTTCATGTCCTACAAATTACTCCATCTCAGTCCCAAAAGCCACTCTTATATATTCCATTACTTTTTCAAGTACACTTTAATTATAATCTAATTTACCATTTAAATGGCTATACTTGAATGTCCAAAATGATAAAAATCAGTTCTGATCAGGAAAAAATTAAGTTCACATTTCACTCAAGCTTCATGTATTAGAATAATATCCATCTTCTTGGTTAATTAGCTTCAATTTTAAAGTAAAACTGCTTTTATAGCTTTATTAACGAGCAACAATTGATATTTTGAAGGGAGTCTTAGATTAACTCGTAAGGGTATTGTCATGCGATCTGGAGATTACGTCATCACGGATTTAAATCGTGAAAACAACCTTTTGTACATATAATAAATCCTTATGGTTTGATTTTTTATAGATCTCATATATAACAAAAACTTTAATACATCAATCGCCTTTTTAACAAATTGACATTTTATAAGAGAAAATTGAGTTTAAAATTGCACTCAAATGATGGTAACTTGAAACTTATCCAAAATTAGAAGAAAAAAAAAAAAAAAAAGTACCCCACAAGACTAGAAGAATTGGGTTCCTCAAATAAAAAAAAATCTATAGGGAAAAGGCATAAATACCTCTTAAATTTATCTCTGAAATTTACTTTAGCATTTTAATTTTATGAGTAATTGTTTACCTCCAAATAATTTTTATATGAATTTTTTACCATGCTTAAAAAATTATATTATTTTTATTATGGAGAGTGCATCACACATATGCTATGTTGGAGTCATATCGAAGCCACATAAATAAATTATTTTTTTGAAAAAAGTTAATTTCTCCCTCACATCGAACGCCTCCGTTCTTGATCATTTTTTTCTTCTGCCTACAACTTCTTTATCTTCCCCTTCCTCTTGTATTCTATTTATTCCTTTTTCTCTTTATGTTAAATTAATTATTAATACTTGTTACTGTTATTTTTACGGTTCTTAAATTTTTCTTAAGTTAAATTTTTCATTAAAAAAATTCATATAAGCAATACTTGTGGTTTAGAAGTAATTACGTGGCTAATTAATAAGTTTAATTTTTTATTTGTTTAGATTTTGATGTTGCGAAAATAAAATTACTTTGTTGATTCTTGATCTTCATAGGAAGGTTTATTTGTTATATAATTTGTGTATTTTATTCTTTCTATAATTGTATATTTGATTAAAGATTTTTGGTGGATAGGAGTGAAAAAAATAGAGGAAGGAGAAGACATGGGGATGGTGAAGTGTGAGGAAGAAGGAAAAAAAAATAATGGCTGAAAATTTTAAATTAGGTCTCACTTAGTTTTTTTTTTTTTTTAATCAAAATACGTTTTAATTTTTTTTTTGTCACGTCAACCATTAAAGGAATAATATAATTTATTTAAAAGTTATTTAAAAAGTAAATAATTATTGATTAAGTTAAAATGTTAAAGTAAATTTTAAAGATAAATTTAAGAAGGTATTTACACCTTTTCCCAAAAATATATATATGTAGTCCATCTTTTGTGAAACTTTATTCTCCACCTTTCAGCCCCACTAAAAATATATATATCTAGTCCATCTTTTGTGAAACTTTATTCTCCACCTTTCAGCCCCACTAAAGATATGTATAAATTCCCATTCATATTTAGCCAACTTTGAATAATGGATTGAATTCATTAAAATTTAATTCAATCCGCTTATTTGTCACCTTTAATAAATATGGTTTCTCTATGGAACATTAACACAAACAATGCTTTAAAAATATTAGATAAATAAAGAAATTGGAGATCCAATGTCTTTGGTACTTCATAAATTTCAACTAGTTAATTAAAATATATAGAAAAATACTTACTCATATCTGATGTTTATACCAAATCAATATATGCATATTATGTATTTGAATGTAGAGTTTATATGTTATGCATTTCAACCAGTTAATTAAAATATATAGAAAAAAACTTACTCATATATGATGTTTATACCAAATCAATATATGCATGTCATGTATTTGAATATAGAGTTTATTTTACCTAACTCTACTTACCGAACATGTATTTTAGTTCATTAAAGCACTTATCATGACTAGTTACAGTAGTTTAGTATAAATACTGAATGTGAATAAGTTTTTACCACACACATATATTTTACTTATAAATGGCAATAAGCAGACACCTCTTCGACATGCTTGCTTGTGTTATCTGTTTCAGCTGCTTCAATCGTTATTTTACTATATCACCCCTAATTAATCATTATAAGTCATATAAGTATAAAATAATTAATAATATTTAATAAAAATAATAACTTAAATATAAAATGATAAATTAATTATTGACGTTTTATTTCTACTTAATGTCTTATATGAGACCTACTTAATTTTTTCACAAGTATTTTTCTATAGTAATTTCATTATATCACTGTTATAGGTCATTATATATCACTGTTATAGGTCATTTAAAATATGTCTGTTTCGTTGTTTCAATCGTGATTTTATCATATCACCTGTAATTAATTTTGAAAAAAAGGATAAAATAGAAATAGAATAATAAATTAACTCTTGATGTTTTGTAGTACCTTCTTCAGCTACTTTAATTGTAATTTTACTATATCACCCCTAATTAATTATTATAAGTCATTTAATGATAAATTGACTCTCGACGTTTAATTTTTTTTTCACATGTATTTTTTATAATAATTTTGTTTTATCACTTCTAATTAGTTGTTATAAGTTATTTAAGACATGTTTGCTTCATTGTTTCAATCGTGATTTTATTATATCACCCTAATTAATTTTTATGGTCACTTAAGTATTAAAAAATTAATAATATTTCATAAAAAAAAATACACACAATATGATATGCCAACATAATATTTATTTGACTATCGAAATTATATTAGTGCCACAGAAATTACGTTGGGATAGAGGAAGACAAAACTTATTGAAAATTATGCTAAAAGCATTATAAATCACATACTTAACAACTTAGAAATATAAAATATATACAATATTCGATTGACTCTCGAACTTATATCAGTGTCACTTGAATTGTAATAGAAGAAAAAGTATTATAAATCATAATAACTAAAAATTTAAATTATTTTATTGATTGATTATCTAAATTATATTTGTGTCACATAAATTAAGACAAAAAAATAATATATATTAGACCCGTGCTCAGCACCAACCTTCGATGTTATATATATATATATATATATATATATATATATATATATATATATATATATATATATATATATATATATATATTGGTTTAAACCACCCGATGTTCGGTACTCGTTTTTTAGGAGTCCGATTATATCTGGATTTACCCCGCGTTGGGCCCCATTTGGGGGGAGAACTCCCAACAGAGTGTTTGTCCATACCCAGGATCGAACCCTCGACCTTCGGGTAGGTTGGGAAAGCCCCTTTCCGATGCGCCACCACTGCTGTTGGTTAGTATATTTATATTTGAAATTTAAGTTGAAGTAATCAATGTCTCAAGACAAGTTGAAGGGTCTTGAGGGAATATATAGATAGTAAAGGTGTAAAATTTAGCCAATAAAAGTATAATTCGATACGACAATTTGCTAAAATTTGAATAGGTCAGACTAAGTATATATTCTAGAAATCAGTGGTGACTTGCATAGTTACATGTAACGAAAGTGGCTAATTGAATGCTCTTCGTTGAAAGTTATATTATGTATAAACATATACAAGGTATAATATAGGTCTAAAAATGTTTTTCATTGTATCTATTAACTTTCTTAATAAAATTTCTAACTTCGTCACTTTTAGAAATAACTATCTAGTCTGACCTATTTGTCAAAGGACTGAGTTCTTGAAATAACTATAAGGAAAAATGTTTTATTACCATCTTGAATTATACGCGAAAAGGTTAAGATACACCCAAACTTTAAAAGGGCCTTATTACCCTCTAGACTAATTAAAATTGTATTTTTGACAATCTTAGTGCCTACGTGGCACATACGTGGTACACACGTATGCCTACATGGATCGTTCAATGTGTTGTGCCACGTATGTACCACGTAAGCACTAAGGTTGTCAAAAATAGGGTTTTAATTAGTCCAGAGGGTAATAGGACTCTCTTAAAGTTCAGGTGTCTCAACCTTTTCATGTATAGTTCAAGGTGGTAATAGAGTATTTTCTCAAATTATAATATGTTTGATTATTTCACCAAATCAAATAATAAAAAAAGATACTATTAATTTCAATGAACTGATGTCATAGAAGGTGACATATTAGCAGCTTGCGTCAAGAACCCATGGGATAATATAATCGAACAGATTCTTCTTTTCGTCTGTTGTAGGATTTTCCACCTTTTCCCAAGTGTATTTAAACATTCATTATTTAAAAATGTATCCTTTTTTAAATCATTTTGGGAAAATACAAAGATTTTCATAACTACCATTTTATTGTTTGTTGGTGTTTACAGTTGATTTGGGGCAATTGAATTTGTAGGGGGTCAAAAGCACGCTCTATGACTTAGCTTCAAATTAGCAGTAAAAGTTTGCAAAATAATAAATAGAGATTGACAATAATGTAACCAACAAACAAGTTAAAGTTAGAAAACAAATCCTAGGCACGACCTGGAGCTTAAAATCAAGATTTACAAGCCATGAACTAGCCTCGATCGGAAATGAGACTAAACTAAGCAAAGAAAAAACAAAAAACAAAGAAAATTTGGAGAGAAAGATACGAAAATTTTTATTGCTTAGAGGTAGAGAGATGGGGGGAGCAGATGATGCCTTAGCAATGAGGAGGGTGCCTCTATTTATAGTGTACAAGATTGACCTTTGACTAATAGGAGAACACCACCCGAGTCTTATAGGACCGCGACCAATGATCTTGCACCACTCTGTTGAGGATCCGTTGGGGAGTGCTAGCCAAAATTTCTGTATCTGGTACAGGCATGACGAGGATCGTCCGCTTGCCTGAGAGACCTGACACATTGTTTTCCTATTTGTCCTTTAACGTGCAGTCACATAGCTGACGGGCCCTACGACATTCCTGCTTAGAACAACCCTTCTAGAGGTGACTTGACCATAGACAAGGTTTCCAGTTTCGCCCGAACTCGAGATGGTGAACTTTAGCTAATTTTATTTTACCCCCATATAGTTAGTTTGGTTAAGTTTATTTTGTTACTTCACATTTGAGTGTAGTATAATTTTAGAAATAGTTTGAACTTTGAACATAACATATTTCAACATAAATAGATCATAAGCACACATTTTAATAAATTTAAAGTTAAATATGTTGAGTCATCTATTTTAATGACTAAAATGGGAATATGTCAATAATCGGGACCAATTTTTGTGAGTTAATTCCAAATAGAATGAATTTTTTTTTTATTTAGTAATAATTTAATTTTAAACTTTTCATTTTACTCTTAGTAAGACGATTAACTTATAGTTACACAAATACCTCTATATAACTTATTTTAAATCACAATTTTCAAAAACTTTTTAAAATTCTTCATCTCTGAACTGTACATCATTAAATATCATCCGTCATCGTCCATCACATAAATTGAGATTGAGAAAGAAAAGATTCGTTTGCCAAATACAAGAACTAGATTCTATTACCTATGGATAAAGAAATCCCTTTACTTTATTTTAGATCAAAGAATCCAATTCCTGAAAACAACATAGTCCATTTTTCACCCCTCCCTATAAAACCCACTTTGATATGGTTCCTGAAAACTATATCGCAAAAAAACTATCTCAAAACAAACGTTACATTAACAATCACAGTATCAAACATGTATACATTCGAGACCAAAAACCTCCAAAAACCATTATCCGAGGAGGAGCTAAAATGTCTTATGAAAAAGTACGATAAAACAGGCGATGGAAAGTTAGATAGACAAGAATTGAAGGTTGCCTTCAAAGATTTAGGTATATGGTTTTGTGGTTTGAGAGCTTATCAAGCAATATGTCATGCTGATAAAAACAAAGATGGTCTTATAGTCAATGATGAGATGGATGTGCTTGTTGAATTTGCTATCAAATGGGGTTTTACTCTTGCATAATTAGGTGTAAATTTGTTTATATATGTAACTTTTCTTTTCTCTTACTTTTAGTTTTCTTAGACATCATGTATGAAATCTACTTGGTTGATTAGTCCAAATTCGGGCTGTGTGTAGAACCAGTAAGGAGGTAAACTACTCCTACCAAAAGGTTCTCTTGCTCGAATACTCGAGACCCCGATACCCCTCTATAAGGAATTTAATTTGACTATAAAATATGATCAAATTAAACTTTAGAAATAAATTTAATATGTAACAGGACTCTGTGTAATTTCTCTTTAAACAACTTGTTTTGAATGTTGTTATATATGGTTCCATAATATATCCTGGTATATGTTTTTGTACCGTATTATTGTAATAAATATATGTTTTGATAGATTGATCAAGTGCCTTTCACTATTGTAGGATTCTGTCTTATCAATTAACTAGTGAATATCCCCGTACTTCGCGTGGCTAAAATACCGAAATATTATTGAATTCATATCTTGATTTTTGTAAAATGTATTTTATTTTTCATAATTAAACACATTCATGTTTCTCGAATGAACAATTACAACATATTAATAACCTATTCACACAAAATAGCAGTAAAAGCCTTAAATAAAATTCAACATCATTACACACCTATTTAACGGTAAGTATAAATTTGAATGTTACTTACATATTTTACATTTTTTTAACTTCAAAGCTCAAACGAACAATGTTTCAAACTATCGGCAAAGTCTCGTTGGATTAAAATTTTGAACACTAAACTCTTAAGTTGAATTTAGAACAACAAAATATGTATAGTAATAAAGAAATATAAACACCATCAATGTAAAAATATGACTTAAGATAGACAACATCCATCTCTCAACCCATAAGTTGGTTAAGTTATATAATTGATTAGTAACTAAAAGGTTCAATCTTACTTTCAAGAAAAATATCTAATTCTTCAAATAAATTAGCTTGAATCATTAAAAAGAGAAGTAATTTCAAGATGCCGACTTAAAAATCTGATGAAGAAAAGAATGATAACATCAGGCAAAATTAAATCAACATTCAAAATTGGACAAAAAGAAAAATTATATCTACGGTCGCTTGCTACATCTGATCCATCCTATAGAGCTCATATGAAATGTCTCTATATTTTCTCTTTCTTCATCTGCTGCAAAAATTTATAAAGCAATATAATGACATAAGTTATTAAAAAGGACAAATATAAATCCAAGTTTGAACTACATATGAAAAATTCAAAAGTTGATTTGAAAATTTTAAGGAAATCAGATAATAAAATTTTGTCGAAGGATACAATGGGGCTATTCATATTTAGTGTTAGACAACATACATTATTAAGTGTAAAAGAGTTAATTATTAAGAAGAACAAATAAAGAAAGATGTAATTTCTGCAACGATGGAAGCATCACCTGTAAATTCAACAAATCGTAGAGCGACCAGTTATGCAAGTACATAGCGACCAGTAATAGTGATTTCCTAACTACCCATAAGAGGAAACACTATTATTATATACCATAAATAACACGTATGGTAGCAAATTCATCTCCACACAGATGAATGCCAGAGAAATATCAATTGCATAATGCCTCTCCACCAAATGTAAAAAATCACATAATTAATCACAACAATACCTTGCCATCATATTCCCTTCTGGAAAGGACCTCTGGAGCAATTTGAGCTGGAGTCCCAGCAGTTGATTTTGGCCTTGTATGCAATAGGGACAACTGCAATTCCAGGAGAAAACTATGAGCATATTGAAATTCCTATGGGCATAATATAAGTCTATATCTACAAAACAGCAAAACACATCAATCTTTGAGTATCCAAAATCACATATCTTCAAGCATGGAGCTGCACTTCCATCAAGAAGGGTGTTCTCCAGTTTCAGATGTCTATGACATATTTGCTTCAAAGGCAATGGAAGTTTGATGAGGGATGAGGACAAAGGGCATCCCGATGCACTAAAACTACTACTATGTGAGGTGTCCGGAGAAGGGCTCCACTACAAGGGTGTATTGTACGCAGTCTTACCTTGCATTTCTGCCAGAGGCTGTTTCCAAAGTTTGAACCTGTGACCTCCTGGTCACATGGCAACAACTTTACCAGTTACTCCAAGTTTGATGAGGGATGAGGACTAACTCCCTTAAATTAAAAGATGGCATTTTTTATGTTCATAGTTAAGAGAAAAATTATCTGTAAATTCTTATAAGTTGGTGACCAGGTTGTGACGGTAGTGGACTCCTAAAATAAGCTGCTGAAAAAAATATCTAGCCTGAAATAACAGTCGCAAGAGCCAAATGAGAGAGGCATTAAAGAAAAGGAATCAAGGCTCCTAAGATCCATGAGTGTGGCCTTATAAAATTACATATTTCGTTCATCACAATTTGTTATCCTTCATAATCCTTTTTACACCAGAAGCTTATGTGAGACTGATTATTGACACAGTTAGAAATTTTAACTATACCTCGTATTCATTGAACTTTCTTGCATTGTAGATGCGCTCAAACAGTTCTCCACCAGTTGCATATTCCATGACAATAGCAAGATAAGTTGCAGTCGATACCACCTACATCTCACAAAACAAATGAACAACAGATTAGGCCCGTTATTCCTTAACTTATCCTTTCCATTTTCAAAAGAAAGCAACATGAAAACAAAAGGACATTGCAAAATAGTGAATTATATGAACAAACTTGCCTCTTTGAAACAAATTATGTTTGAATGTTGAAGTGATTTATGATTAATGACCTCCCTTGCTACATTCTTATCAATCTCAACAAAAGTGGCATATCTCAAATATATGGAAACCTTATATAATAGTGCATATGAAAAAAGACCAGGGAACCTAGTTAATTAAATAATGTTTAACCAATAATTAGGGAAAAGCACAATAAACAATACAAAACAATGAGCATCAGACATTTAAAACAATTAGAAGATGTCAGATTAGTGACAAAAGACAGTAATTATGTAAACCTTGTGTCCTCTCTCAATGTATTTCATAGCCACAAGCACTTTTGTCTCCTTGTGCCTCATGAGCCTGGCAACACCTAAATTCTCAGACCCTATATCCTTCATAAGCTCGTATCTTTCCATCTTCTTATCCTTTAAAAACTCCTATATATAACAAAATCCACCAAACTTGAGAAGCTACAGGCTCCAATGTAAGAGAAGAACTTTACCTTTTTGATGTTGTCGGTGGAGCTAATATGTCCCTGATCTTCTCATTATAGACTTCAAGCACACTAACAGATATGCCATATGTGAAAGTTTCACTCGTCTCCTTCGCGATTATAAATAATGCTTTGAGAGTCCTATAGTTGAATCCACTATTCCCGTTGTACCCTTCATAGTGACTGTTTTGCCTTTGTCCATAACCAAAGATACATACATTGTAACTGTCTAAAATTGAAATAACCATCGATCAAGCATCGACATAGTCAACACCTGTTAAAAGATGATGAAACTATTATAGGGTGAACAACTCTTCTACTGTTTATTTGTTTTTTCTCAATCTTAAAGATGCAAGTTCTCAAACATTGATGATACTCCAAATCCGCTCCCTCCGAAAACTATATTGAAGAGACACTCTTCCGACAACCAGAAAGAGAGTTCTACTTTAGATTGAGATATCGATTCAAAGTATGCAAACTTTCAACATATTATCTAGAATTTCAAATCATTCACACTACAACAACTTATCTGTCTTTGTGATTCTTTTTAAGCATGCAATAACTTTTTTTGGTTGTTTTAGCAAACAAAAGTTTTGAAAGATTACAATCAAGTAGTTTGTCTTATTACTCTAGCAGCCATCGTTGAACATTCTATAATTACTTACATTATCTATAACTAGAGTGAGAAGAGAGCATAAGAAGAAAAGACTCACATAATAACCCCTTAGGTTGCGGTGAAGAGCTTTTTTACTGGCCCAAGGATGAGTAATATGTTATATAGGTCAATATTTCTCTGCTCATGGTCTGGAAGAAGAAGAGCTTTAGTGCAATCAGCGAAAGGATGTTTAGAAGATCTTGAGTCATAAGTTTTGTTGGGAAGCTTGTATGTAGAGTCTAAAATCAAGCCACGAGTCCACCGGTACTCAAAAGTGCCAACATAGTCATAGTAATCATCGGTAAATAACATTTCCAACCTAAAAAGAACAGCTAGAGAAAATGACCTTGATAAAAACAAATCATAACTTAATATTGCATTAAACACTCAATAAACTGTTAGCTACTACTATCAAAAAAAACCTTGAAATTAATAATCGGGTCTTGATTTTCTTGTTCCTCTGGTAGACAAGTTGAGATAGTTGTGGAACATAATGCCCTTAACACGCGAAAGAAAAATAAAATTAGTATCTTATTATATAACAAAGATAGATATTAGTAATTAATATGTTACAAAAATACTTGCATAACTTTCTCCGGCAATATAAAATTCTTTATGCTTGTACTGAGGAAAACTTTCAAACCACTTGACAAGAAACTGATAGGTATCTTCAGCTACAAATTGAAAGGCCGGGATTCATCATTTAGCTTAAACGACATAATAGTCCTCGTTGCCCATAAAAGGAACCCTTTTGTACCCTTTATGGTGACTGTTTTGCCTATTCCCATTTGTCCATAAGCAAAGTTACATACATTGTAACCGTCTGAAATTAAAATAATCATTGGTCAAGCATCGACATAGACAACACCTATTAAAAGACGATGAAACTATTAGAGGGAGAACAACTTTTCTATTTTTTTTTCAATCTTGTATAATGAAACATATCTTGATCATCTCTCGATGTGTAGACACGATCAAATTTAAATGTCTTTTTTGTAGAGCTATACAGAGGAGATTTATCATTAGTTATTTTTCAGGTCTTCGTAAACATCTCTTCTTCTATCGGAATGCTATTAATCAAAATCTAAGAAGCAAAAGATAACTTGTATGTCAGCACTCCAATCAGACTCCAACAAATTCTTAATGTTCATCCGGTTCGTAAACATCTCTTCCTCTATCGGACTACTATTAATATTAGAGCTTTTAATAAGTTGTACTCTCGTGCACATGATAGAAAACTTTGGCCCCTTCACTGCTATCTTAGGTCCATTTCGTAGTTTCCCCTGAAAATCAATTAGGAAAAAAAATCCTCAAAAATCCTCCTTTAGGCTCGAAGCTCTTTAAAAAATAACTACTTGATTGTGCTATTTCTACCTTGCAGAAGGACGAGCAGAAACCCCAGAGTATTTGATTTTTTATGAATGGAGAAAGAAATCATGGACATAGCAGAAGGGGCACACCAAAAAAGTGTAATCAAGAAAAGTCGTGGGGAGGGGAAAAGGAAGAATATAGAGGGTTTTTGTGGGTTAATGGTGCCTGATAATGACAAAGGACAATTAATAGGTTAATTAATTAGAAAAATAGATGATAAATTAATAAAACTTATAAAAATAACTCAAAAAACCCAGAAAAAAAGATAATTACATTTACTGATCATTGAGGCATGCTACATCAGCAGCGTCGAATGATCCTTATATATATATATAGATTTAGCATATGAGTGAAAAATGATTCTTTTTTTTTTTTTTTGGTTAAAAAATGTTTCTCTTCCATTTGATGTCCTACAAATTACTCCAACGCAGTGCAAAAGCCATTATTATACATTCAATTACTTTTTCTAAGCACAAAATTATGACTTTAATTGACTAATTTACCATTTAAATGTCTATACTAAATGTCTAAATGATCAAAATTTAATTGGATTAGGAAAAATTCAAGTCCACATTTCACTCAAGCTTCATGTATTAGAATAATATCCGTCTTCTTGGTTAATTTAGCTTCAATTTTAAAGTAAACTACTTTTATAATTTACTAAAGCAACATAGAGAGATTTTAAATGAGAAATTTCAGTTTAAAATTGTACTCGAAAGTGTTTGGTAACTCAAACTTATCCATGGCCTTTTCTTTTCCTCCGAAACTTAAACACTTAGTTTTACTGCAACAATGAGCTACATAATTCAAAGTTACCTTTAGAATCATCTACGATCCAACTTGTGAAAAGCTTCTCCCAAGAAGTTTTCTTCAATAAAGAAATCGAAAATCTAGCTAAATTTGAGTTATTTTGTTCCAATATATAGGAATATCGATAAATACAAGATTCAACATAAAGTAGGCAAGTAGCCACTCATTTTCGTATCATGTCAAAAACATTTTTAACGTCAGATAAAACTTATCCAAAACTAGAATATAAAAGGGAAAAAAGAAAAAGTACCCATCTGTACTACAAGTATTGGGTTCCTCAAAGAAAAAATATTGTCCATCTTTTGTGGAACTTTATTCTCCACATTTTAGCCTTGTATCTTTCCCTTTCATTTAGTCAACTTTGAATGGATTTGATCCTGATTCAATAATTAAATTTACTTATTTGAATTCACTCAAATTTATCTCAATCCGCATATTTATCGCCTCTAATGAATATAGTTCCTCGATGCAACTTTAAAGACAAACAATGCTTACAAGATATTAGACAAAGTACAAATTTTTGAGATCATAGGCTTTCTGATACGGTCAAAACTTAAAGTATATCAGAAATTCAACTTGAAGTAATCAATACCTCAAGACAAGCTGAAGAGTCTTGAGGAAATATATAGCTTGTAAAGGTGTCAACAGCCGATAGAAATATTATTCGATACGGCAACTATCTAAAACTTGATTAGGCCAGACTAAGTATGTATTCTAGAAGTGGTGGCCAATTGTGTTAAAGTCCTATAACACCAACCTAATTTTTTAGTTTGACTAAGTCTAGCAGTAGCTATTTTCTAGCTTACTTTACTAGTTGCTGATATTTTTCTAGTTTGTAGTGTTGCATATTTGTTTTCGTAGAATTTAGGAGAAGTGGTTTAGTGGGATAATGATTTCATAAATTATGTAAGCCCTACTTAACGTATTGAGTGTTGAGCCGCCTTTTAAAAAAAAAAAATATCTGCACATTGTCTTCTCTTCCTTTCTTCCTTATTATTTTTCTTTTCATTACTAAGCTTCCTATTCTGTTTAGTTCCACATTTGATATCAGAGCCAGCACAATGGACGATCTTCAAGTAGTTAAGTGTAGTAGAAAACCTCAATAACTTATCCATAATTATATTACATAGGAAACATGTGTAATGTCTTATATATAAGGCCAAGATCTCTGAGAAGTTGTCAATGGAAGCGAAGTTACACAACCAGAGGCAGAGGATGAAAATGGAACGTTGTGGAAATGGAAGATCAAAGCAGGCAAAGCAATGTTTGTGCTCAAAACAACAATCGATGAAGATGTGTTTGAGCATGTTCGTGATGTGAAATAACAAGAATAATAAGGAGACTAAGAAGTCAAGATATTCTTCCTTATCTTGATGTATTCATGAATATAAGCTTATATAGTTGTACAAAGTTAAAAGGATAGATACAGGGAATAACTATCAAGAGTCATACGCTAATTACAAATGTAAAAGATAATTACAAAGAGTCCTAGTAATGAAATAATTCTACTTTAACAGTCCCCCTCAAGCTGATGCCGGTGTGGAACATAGACGAAGCTTGTTGAAATGAATAGAGAAAAGTTGTTGTCCAAGCGGTTTCGTCATAATATCTGGGATTTGATCAGCACCGAAAATGAAGCGAATTGAAAGCCTACCTAACTTGATTTGCTCCCTCACAAAGTGATAGTCTAATTCAATATGTTTGGTGCAGGCATGAAAAATAGGATTGACACTCACATGATAGCAGGGATGACAGATGGGAAGCCAAGTTCTTGAAGAAGAGAGCTTACCCGCACGATTTCAGCTGTGGCATTGGCCAGTGATTTATATTCACTCTCCGTTGAGGAACGGGCAATAGTAGGTTGTTTCTTTGACGATCAAAAAATTAAATTGTTGCCAAGATACACTAGATATCCACTAGTGGAACGCCGGTCATCAGGGCAGCCAACCCAATCACTATCTGAAAAACATTGAAGCTACAAGGTAGAATTCTTGGAGATAAAAAAAATCAATATTAGTTGTTGCACGAATATAGCGAAGTATATGCTTCACTGCTTGCCAATGAACCTCTGTTGCACAATGCATAAATTGAGCTAGTTTATTGACACTAAATGCAATGTCTGGGTGAGTCAAGGTCATGTATTGCAGGGAACCGACAATTTTGCGATATTACTCAAAATTTGACAACAACTCACCCATTGTCTTGCTCAAGGTTGGGACCACTGCCATTGGTATGCTACAGGCTTAGAATCCTGCATATTTGCCTCTTTCAGTAGATCAGCCGCATATTTATTTTGTGTCAACAACAGGCCATCTGAGACCCTTTTTACTTCAATTCCTAGAAAATAATTCAAGGTACCCAAGTCGCGAACGGGAAATATTTCCATAATTTTGGCAAGGAACAATGACAACTTTGAGGAATCTGAACATGTAACAACTATGTCATCAACATAAATCAATACATAGATTTTTAATGTACCTTGAATAAGAACAAATAATGACGTGTCCGCCTTGGAGGAGTGAAAACTAAGACCCTCCAAAAAGTTTGACAAGTGTTGAAACCAAGCTCGGGGATCTTGTTTCAAGCCATAAAGAGAGCGATGAAGTTGGCAGATATGGTCAGGCTTGGAAGAATCAACATACCCCTACGACTGTTTCATATATAATTCACTGTCTAAATGGCCATGTAAGAACGCATTAGAGATGTCAAGTTGATGAATGGGCCAATTATGAACTGTGGCAAGCGTAAGAACTGTCCGAACAGTGGTAAATTTGACTACGGGAGAAAATGTTTTGAGATAGTCAATACTGGACTATTGTGTGTAACCCTTAGCAATAAGAAGCGCCTTGTAACGGTCTATTGAGCCATCTGCATTCCTCTTTATGCGAAAAATCCACTTGTTTCCAATTACATTTTTATTGCTAGGGTGAGGCACTAAACTCCATGTTTTTGTTTGATGTAAAGCATTCAATTCTTGCTGCATAGCGTCACGCCATTCCTGAAATTTCTTAGCTTGAAAAATGTTATTAGGTTTCGCTAATAGATAATTTGGTTTGATTAAGGCTATATTGGCTTGGCGTTTTTGCATGGTGGTGGGGCGGAGTTGCATGTGATGGGTACGAGGTGGTTCAGAATTTTGTTTTAAGGGAGAAACTAAAGAATCCACAGCTAATGATAATCCAAAAGCATTATTCGAATTGGAAATAAGAGACGGATATGAATTTGAGATAGGTGTTCTAGTTAGTATTTGAGGGGATTGGCATAAAGGTGAGGATCCAGGCAGTGGGTTAGGGAAAAGAGAGAGATTTAATAAATTAAAATAAGATAGATTTCTATGTGGAGAAGATATGGGTACCTGATTAGGCGAAGAAAAAAATGTAGGAGATTGAAAAGAAGAACAATTAGGAGGTTGAGATGGAGAAAATGGCGTACCAGATATTGATGTTGAGTCCAAGTGAGGCTGGAATGGACTTGAGACGTGCAGCCATGAGTTATCGACTTTCTCGCTAGACGACTGTGCCAAATTTATGTTGTACAAAAATTCTTGTGGATGAAATTTGACATGTCTAGCTAGATATACTCGACCTGTGGATTTGTCTAAGCACCTATATGCACTATGACTCTATGACTCAGACTTTGACCAAGATAGACACAAGGGGATATTCGAAATGAAAATTTATAATGATTGTAAGGCCAAAGTAATGGAAAAATCAAACACCCAAAAGGTTTGAAAGAAAGGTAGTTCGGATTTTTATTAAATAAAAGTTGATATAGAGACTTTTCTTTAATGACGTTGGACGGAAGAACATTTGTTAAAATGACACTGTGTTCAATAGCAAAATTCCAATATTCAAGAGGTAAATTTACATGAGCTAATAATGTAAGACAAGTGTCTACCAAGTGCAGAATTTTTATTTCAGAAATGCCATTTTGTTCATATGTGTAAGGGCACGCAATGCGATGTATAATACCAGTTTGATTAAAGTATTTGTTCAATTTTTGGTATTCTCCTCCCCAATCAGAATGAAAAGCTTTGATTTTTGCTTGAAAATGCCTTTCAATTATTTTTTCAAAATTAAGAAAAATCGACTGAACATCACTTTTACTTTTAAAAAGATAAACCCATGCAAAGCGAGTAAAGTCATCCACAAATAAAAGAAAATAACGATGGCCCATAGAAGAAAGAATCGAGGCCGAACCTCAAACATCAGAGTGAACAATTTGAAAGGGAGTTGTAGTAGTATGTTCAACAGACGCTATGGACAAATGAGATAATTTTCCTAAGCTAAAACTAGAACATGGACTAAGTTTATTTGTAGATCTATAAAAATACTGATTTTTAACTAATGAATGCAACTTTTGAACATTAGGATGGCCTAGACAAAGGTGCCAGTCATCGAGAGAGCGAATTGTGGCTGTCATAGTTGTCTGGGGCATTTGTTGAATGCTGTAGATTCCAGACTCACTTGGGCCTTGCATTAATACTTGGCAGGTGCGTTGGTACTTGATAAGAAAATAGGAAGGCCAAAATTAAAAAAAAAAAACAAGAATTGTCAGAGGTGAATTTTTGTACGAAGAGTAGATTCTTAACTATTTTGGGAACACATAAAATATTTTTCAAGTAAAGAGATTTCGAAGGAGAATGTAGTGTTGCCATACCAGTTGAGAGATTTAAGCCCTTGACCATTACCTACGGAGATTGAGAGCAGCAATAAGGCCATGAAATTCTGGTCCAATGTTGTGATAAATAATCGCATTGAATTCAGAAGGAGAAATGGATCTACCAGAGGCACTAAGTTCATCAGAAAGAGCCTTGGCCTTTTGGAGATAGCTAGAAACAGAGAGATCAGATTTCTTTAGTTCTTGTAATTCTATATGCAGTTGTAATTGACGATTTTGTGAAACAAAACCAAAGGCGTTGGCAAGAGCCTCCCAAACTGCAAAGGAAGAGGTGAGACCTATAACATAAGGATAGATCTCTTCCGTTAAAAAATAAACCAACCACGAATGAAGCATCTGATCCTTGCGAAACCATATGTCAAATTCTGGGTTGGGAACTTGAAGGGTGGGATCAGTGGAGGACGCAATAGTGACATAGGGAGAGGGATTCATACCATTGATGAAACCATGAAGGTTTTGATAATTTAGAAGAGGAATAAGAATGAGACTCTTTTTCATTTATCTCTTAGTTTTGCAGGACTTCTTGTTCAACTCAATTTCTGCAAGACTTGTTGTTCCATTCAGCTTCTGATGTGGTAAGTGTTATTGTTCAACTCAACTTCTGATGTGGTAAGTGTTATCTTGTTTGTACGCAGAGTCATCTTATCAATAACTTATCTGCAACTTAGCTTTGTTCACTTGGATGGACCAGCTTTCACGACATGTTTCATTCACATGTCTATCATCAAAACTTCACATGCCCTAACAAAAGTACGTGGTGACCTTTATTGATGATTTCTCTTGGTATGTTTTGGTTTTCTTTATGAAAGAAAAATATAATTTTTTTTCTAATTTTTAAGAGTTAAGGGAAACAGTTGAAAGAGAAATGGGAAAGAAAATCCATTGTTTAAGAATAGATAACGGAGGGAAATATAGCTTAATTTAGATCTCTCTGTACTTAAGGGAATGTGGAATCCGTCATCATTATACCCGTGCATAACAAAATGGCATCACAAAGAAAAAGAATACACATTTGAAAATATGTCACACTATGTTACATGCTAAGAATGTTCCAGGAAGATTTTGAGCAGAAACAATGAGGACTGCCGTATATGTCATCAACAAACTTCCTCAATAAAGGTTAAGTTTTCTTTCACCTTTTATGATGTTGTGGAATATGTAAGCTAATGTCAGTTATTTACGAGTATTTGAATATGTGTGTTATGTTTTATACCAAATTAGTTACATAACAAAATGGACAAGAAAGTTGTTAGATGTATTTTTGTTGTCTATGATAATCAATGAAAAGGGTGGAAATGTCGTGGCCCTATAACTGGCAGGTGTTATACATCACTGCATGTTGTGTTTGATAAATCTTCTTCATTGTGATCTGTGAAAAAGGAGATATTACCAGACCAAACTGATCTAAAAAATAACTTGCAAATTACTTATTATCGATCAAATGAAAACGCCAATGCTGAGCAAGGTGCAACTGATAATTTTGAGCAATCACTTTTTCACCAACCTTCATGTGAAGGCAGTGAGACAAGTAACGAAAAAGTACCAGCTACTGCACAATCCCAGATGAGAAGGTCTGAACGTATTCGAAGACAAAATCCCAAATATGTCAATGCAACAATAATAGAAGATGACTCTGGAAAAGAGCCTGAAAACTTTGAAGAAGCAACTCAAAACTTGGGATGGACTAGAAAAATGAGGAGGAGATTGCCACATTAGAACAAAATCAAACTTGAGAACCTGTGCCAAAGCCAAAAGTTGTAAAGCCTATATTATGCAAATAGGTTTATAAAATAAAAAGAGCCATATATGGATTGATCGAGAATCATAAAGCGCATCTGGTAGCTCGATTATTTACTCAAGAATATAGTTTGGATTATGATGAAACTTTCAGTCCAGTGGCAAAGTTTACAATTGTGTGAGTCTTACTTGCACTTGCTGCTAGCAAAGATTCAAACTTGTAGTAGACGGATGTTAAAAATGCATTTCTACATGGGGAGCTGGATCAAGAGATTTACATGGCTCAACCAATGGGTTTCCAGAATCAAGAACAACCTGGATATGTTTGTAAAATTGCTGAATTTTTAACTCAAGGTGGTTACTTTATTATATCTGCAGATTCAAGTTTGTTTGTCAAGGTTGATGGAGGAAAGTTGGCTATAGTCTTAGTATATGTCGACGATTTGATTAAACTGGGTGATAATGAATAAAGAATTCTCCAAACAAAGAAAAATTTATTTGTCTAATTTCGTATGAAAGAACTTGAACAACTTAATCATTTGCTTGGTTTGGATATTGATCGTACTTAAGGAGGAATTTTTTCATATGCAAAATTATTCTAGAGACTGAAGAAATTCGGTATGTTGGATTGCAAGTGAATTGCAACTCCAACTGAATCAAATGACAAGATGTTTGCACATGAAGGAAAAGATTTAGAAGATGTGATAATGTATGGATAATTGATAGGTGGTCGAATTTATTTAACTTAGATTCAATCCGATATTTCTTTTGCAGTTGATGTGATGAGACGCTATATGTTCAATCCAAAGAAGCACCAAATGGAGACTATTCGACGAATGCTAAAATATGTAATAGGTACAATTTGGTTTGGTTTTTTGTATAAACAAGTTGAAGAATGCAAGTTGTTCGGTTACTGTAACTCTGACTATAGAGGAGACTATGATACCCACCATTTAACTAGTGGATTTGTGTTTAATCTAGGATTTGGAGCAATTTGTTGGTGCAGCAAAAGACAACTGTGACGACTCGAGACGAGGTCGTGGCCGCGATTGGCATCCCGAACCACGAAGGCCCGAGAGACCGCTTAGCATACTATCATAAGCATAATCCATACATAGACCAAAGTGCGGAAGATATAATGAGATTAAGAAAATCAGAAAATCAAATTATGTCAATATTGTTATAACAATACAATAAGCAAAACTCGTCCATGAAGCCTCTACTGAACACTAACTGTCTAGGTCAGGACAAGGCCCTCGACTAGACCTTAAACTGAAAAATTCAATATATGAGTAAATGCCTTCTGAAATATGGATGGTTCACCAATTATTTCATATCCCAAATTTTCTACTGATGTGATGGACCATGGGACTATACCACAGAACCGGAAATATGGGGTTTCAATACTTGGAGAGTATTAGTATGTAGGGCAATCCAAAAATAAAACATATAATTTGTATAATATAAGTGAGAACATTTCATAAAACAAGTTAACATAAAGCATATGAAAACATATGGGCATGATATGAAAAGTTTCAACCATTCTTGTAAAACAATGACTCAACTCTTGGTTTTAATTATGAGATAGGTGGTACACCCTACAAGTATGTTATCCCACGGGCTATATGGGATCCGCATTAACTCGCTAGCCAAGCCCCCTATCCGAGTTTTCCACAAGGATAGGAGTGTCTGGTCTAAGTAGACAACTACACGAAGCAAGTATACAATGATCATTCGTATATCAGGACAAGATCAATCCCGCATTGGCAAAACACGATTTTGGACAATGAGTTATCTGAACTTGTGCTTTATTGGGTAACCATGTACCTCTCTTAAAGCCCATTTTTAGCCTTTTAAAACATGCATCTACTGAAATCATGATTTGAAATCTGAAAAGCCTGTAGTCTGTTTTATTTTGAAGCTGTCATGACATTTATCTGAATTGATATCATTATACCAAGACTTGCAAGTCGTATAATCCATATCGTATCATGTCTTAGACTTTTCATTCAAAATGTGACATTGGTCCACCATAACATTTAAACATTTCAAGAAGTTTCTTATTCAAAAACACATGACCTTATGCAAAATATTCTCTCTTCAATACTTTAACATGTGGTGGCCTATTCTTACATAAATCATATGAAATCCTTCATTAGGATACTAGAGCATTTATAAATTAATAAAATACCCTCTCATTGGATCATAAAACAATGTAAATTCACAAATGATAGTAAAATATTTAAACTCAAGATTTTAACCATTCGTATAAACAACCACAACAGGTTAAGATAATGGATTTCATAACAAGAGAGGGAATTCCATAAATCATGCTCTCATATAAATTCTCAATACTCATAACATATGCACACATGAAAACAATTCAAGTTTAGGAAAAAAACTCCATAGTTTATACAAGATTTCATCATAAAACGGGGTTTACAATCCATTCTCTTCAACAATTTCAAAACCCATTTCATATACATAATTATATACCTTTAAAGCTTGTTTAAATGATAAATTTACGCCCATAAGATTTAGGATAGTCCTACATATATTTGACAGGAAAAAATCAAAGAGAACATATAGAGACTGACCTTTGGAGATTGAAATCCTCAAATCCGAGGTAGTTTCTCCTTTCTTGCTTAAGAAATGACAATTAGGGATTTAGAGAGGTGAAATAATCGATGGGATGTCGTAAAAATGGATGGAAATAGGTTAATAATTACTATAGTGTTTAGGGGTCATTTATAAGTAAAGGGACTTCAATACCACTCCTCCCAAGTCAACAAACCCAAAAATTAATGAATTTAAAACATCGGCGCTTCACAGAGGGTGATCTCCGGGATAAGCTTCGCATCGCGCCGCTATCACGAACCCTTACTGCCTCCTCATAAAAATGCTCATAAATTTTGCTCGGATATCAGATTAAGGTAAAATCGGATGCGTTGAAAAGAGAAAACATTTATCTATAATTTAGTGTGTCTTGAGCCTCAAATTTCCACATATTAAAAAAGTTATACACGTTCAAAGATGACCTTTGTAAAATCGAATTCCAAAATTAGATCGATAATGAAAGTTCTTAACTCCACTTCGCTCTAAGTGTTTACTACAAATATTCTTCCCCTCAAAGTACTCTTCAAACTAGGATAATGATCATGACACTTATTTTTATATAGAAATAATTGGATTCAACTTTATACACGTAGAAACAATGATTCGAATACTAGTCCGAAAATGTGGGGTGTTACATTATTTCCCACTTAGAATCATTCATCCTCGAATGATGGATATGAATCTTTTAAAGCCTTAGAAGTATGTAACGAAGTATGTAACTTCATATTAAGATTTTTTCCTCAACAAGACACATATAGGAATCAAAAGGAAAAGGGCCTCATGGAATCACCAAGCAAATTATGTAAGCACGAATCATAAGACAATGAGGCTAATGTCATACAAGGGGTAAAAGACCCAAAGCTTCTCTCTCGGGTTACCCTTTTTACATCTCCAAACATGATTTGAGTAAAAATTGATATTTCAAGCCCGAAAAGGCCAAAAACAAATATCCAAAATTTGAGTATCTTAGACTAATAGGCCTTAAATATCACAATACTTCTCAACTACGATTTTAGCTACTAGTACCACACTTCATCATTTCTATCTTACATTTTCCACACAAAACACATTGCTACAAGAGATGGATTCTACCTATACATTGCTTCAATATTTAAGCCTAACTCAAAGTTAAAAGATGCTAACTTGAACTACGGGGCTCTATGTTTTACACCCATCCAAGAATACTGCTCCACCCTATCACCGTAGTCAAACAACATCTTGTCTTATTAAGAGTACTAGGCACCTAAACAAGGACTTGTGTATCTATAAATTACAAAATTCAAGCCTAGCTTAACTAAACCTACTTTACGGTTATCCCCTCTAAAATCAACAGCTCCAATCACTTTCACAAGGATTTTTTCCACCTATCTCTTTCATAACTATTTCACATAACGAAAGTTCACATCCTTCTTGCTTATTCATCTACACCCTTGGACAGAGTAGTCACACTCAAAATTTAACACAATAAGAAACATATACTCCCTTACCTAAGACATTACTATGCTCTCATAACAACTATCATACTAACATACGGAGGTTCATTGAGGGACTAGAGCGCAAACATCACAAATAAAAGTAATACTATTTAATTAGAACTTATATTAGTGATTTGTTCAAGGTGGGGCCTGAGATGTCATATACGTTACAATAGGCATGGATTCATACATTAGATGTCTAGATCATAAATAGAGAGTCATTCAGGAGTAAGCATAATACTATATGAGTTCTTAGGACTGGGCACGGTGAGAAACATCAGTGCATATATCATGAGTTGTATACCATAAGGATGGAATTCATGAAGTTAACTATTGAGCTAAGTATTTATACTTGAAGCAATTGATCCTTATTTTAAAGAACTAAAAATGGCCATGAGATTGTATGTAATACCCCAGAAAATTTTTCGTTGAAATTTTGTACGTAAACGTGTTGGGTTCTATCTTCTAGAATGAGTTTAAAATTTTCCATGAAGAATGTCTTATTTTATGACCCACCATTTTGTAGAGTATCAAATAAGCTTTCCAACGATATGTGTATCATCCAAAACGGACACCCGACCGACGAGTTATGAACATTCCGATCAAACCATGAATAGTAGTGACCAGTAAAACGTGCAGAAAAAAGTACTGAGGCCTGGCGTATTTTTGCTCCAACTTTAAATGATCATAACTCCTTGTACATAATGATCTGGTTGATATACTATATATCAACGAAAATCTTTGTGAGTCCTCTTTCCAATGAAATTGGTTTCATCCAATTTGTCTATCGGAGTAAAAAGTTATGGTCGATCTACTTCAGCCTATCAAAAGAAAATTTTTGGGTCAGGTTCAAACGACCATAACTCCTCGTACACAATGATCTGGGTAAGATACTATATATCAACAGAAAGATATGAGAGTCCTTTTTCTAATGAAATTGGTTTCATCCAATTTGGATATCGGAGTAAAATATTATGGTTGATCTACTTTAGACTATCAAAACAGTCCATCAAAGAACAGATTTGAGAATTATTTGATTTTTAGGGGTGTTTTGGTCATTCCCCCTCACCCAAAATCCGTCCAAACCCTATATTAAAGCCTATTAGAATCATTATATGTTATATTTCATCAAATTCCCTCAAAAAGGAAACCCTAAGCTCCTACATCCAACTTCAAGAACCTCCAAAGTTCACCATTAATTCTGCAAATTTATTCAAGATTCCAAGTTCCTAGTTCAAGAACTCCAAGAACCATTATTCAAAGGCACTATTAACATCTCAAAAATGAGTATCGATCTAAATTTCATCATTCAAGGTATGTGGGGTTTTTCAACAAGAACTCTTTTTCGTTCTTGTGCCTGAAAGTAATTTTCTTTACAAAGGCATGATTTTTACTTGATTTTTACAAATTTGAAGCATGAACCCATATCTTATGATGATTATTATGAAATCTTGATGTTTATGATTTTAAAAGATGAATTTACATGTGTGGAGATATAAAGCATGAATCTTGAATGATATTTATCATGATTTTGATATTTGGGTTGTGAATCCCCATTGGAAATTGTGTTTTTTTGAGAAAATGTGTGTTATAAGCACGTTGATGTTGAATATTTGAGATATTTTGAATGATTTGACCTTTTGTTCTTAATGGAGTTGTTTTGAACTCGAGTGTGAAAGAAATCCACAACGATGTTGATTTTGATAGATGGGAAGCATGATGGCTCCCAATGTATATTTATATATTACTGAAATTGTGTTTTCTTGGGATGTAGGTTTAGGTGCTCAGTTCCAGGTTCAATAGTGATTCTTCCGGCATGCTGTTTTACATCCTCTATCGTGGTGAGTCCTCATGTTATGAGGACATGATGTCTGATGTTGGTTTCACGAAATTGTTTATATTTAATAACTGAGTATGAGTTAGTTGGGGCATGTCTCAATGGCTCGCTGGTTTTATTGATTTTTCTTAGAGGCTTGTTAGACTAGATGTTGGGAGTTGACTAATAAGTCGTATTTTGTTATCTTTCAGAAATTCTTTTATTCTTGAATGATGATTACTCTCTTGATATTTGAGGGTTATTTATGGAAACCCCGTTGAATCGTGTCGAACTGAATGAAAATGGCTCAAAGGGTTAGCTTGGGGTTACTAGTAGCCTCAAGCACTATGTGACGCTCTGGAACCTGTTTTCGGGGTGTTACAAACTTGGTATCAGAGCCTAAGGTTTTAAGGTATCCTAGGGAGTCTGACAACCCGTGTTAAGTAGAGTCTTGATCATCGGTGTGTAGCGTGCCACATCTATGAGCAAGAGGCTACAAGACATTTAGGAAAAAATTTGATTCTTTCTTTCAGAAGTCTATCATGCTTAAAGTGTCTCTCTCTGCTATTGATTCTTGCTCTCCTCTTTCAGAAATATGCCTCCATGTCAAGCAAGAAGAAATAATGATAGTCAGCAACCTCAACCCGCTGACCCATTGAATGAAAACGTGTCTCATGCTAAATTTCGAGCAGCCTTTCAGGCGCTGGCCCAAGCTGTTACTGTAAATGTTCAGGACAACCCGACCCCGGCTCCACAGCATTAGGGAGGTGATTCACCTGCTGCTAGGATCCATGACTTTATGTGTATGAATCCAACGAAATTCTATGGGTCCAAGTCTGATGAGGATCCATGGTTGTTTTTAGAGGAGGTGCGGAAGATTACTCAGGTGATACATGTATCTGAGGAACATAGTGTGGAGTTGGTTGTGTAAAGGTTGAAAGACCTTACTTATGACTGGGTTGTTTCTTGGAGAAAAGGTAGAGGTGGGGAAGCTGTCCCTACAACTTGGCAAGAGTTTCAGGATGCATTCCTGGATAAGTTTTTCTCTTTGGAGATGAGGGAGGCAAAAGTGGAAGAGTTTATGAACCTACGACAGGGCTCTATAACTGTTAGGGAGTACTGTCTAAATTTCAATCAGTTGGTCAAGTATGCTCCTGACTTAGTGGCTGATAATCGGGCTAGTATGAGTAAGTTTGTGACTGGAGTATCTAGTTATGGTTGATCTACTTCAGCCTATCAAAAGCAAATTTTTGGGTCAACTTCAAATGATCATAACTCCTCGTACACAATGATCTGGGTGAGATACTATATATAAACGGAAAGATATGAGAGTCCTCTTTCTAATGAAATTGATTTCATCCAATTTAGATATCACAGTAAAACGTTATGGTTGATCTACTTTAAACTATCAAAACAGTCCACCAAAGGACAAATTCGAGAATTATTTGATTTTTAGGGGCGTTTTGGTCATTCCTCCTCATCCAAAATCCGTCTAAACCCTATATTAAAGCCTATTAGAAGTATTATATGTTATATTTCATCAACTTTCCTCAAAAAGAAAACCCTAAGCTCCTACATCCAACTTCAAGAACCTCTAAAGTTCACCATTAATTCTGCAAATTTATTCAAAATTCCAAGTTCCTCGTTCAAGAACTCCAAGAACCATCATTTAAAGGCATGATTAACATCTCAAAAATGAGTATCGATCTAAATTTCATCATTCAAGGTATGTGGGATTTTTCAACAAGAACTCTCTTTCGTTCTTGTGCCTAAAAGTAATTTTCTTTACAAAGGCATGATTTTTATTTGATTTTTACGAATTTGAAGCTTGAACCCATATCTTATGATGATTATTATGAAATCTTGATGTTTATGATTTTTAAAGATGAATTTACATGTGTGGAGATATAAATCATGAATCTTGAACGATATTTATCATGATTTTGATATTTAGGTTGTGAATCCCCATTGGAAATTGTGTTTTTCTGAGAAAGTGTGTGTTATAAGCACGTTGATGTTGAATATTTGAGATATTTTGAAAGATTTGACCTTTTGATCTTAATGAAGTTATTTTGAACTCGAGTGTGAAAGAAATCCATAACGTGGTTGATTTTGATAGATGGGAAGCATAATGGCTCTCGATGTACATTTATATACTACTAAAATTATTTTGTTGTGGATTGTCTTTCAAATGATCTGAGCTAAGTTCGGGAGAAATCTTTAGCACCGAGTGGGAGGTATAAAGCGACCTTACTTCTGTAAAACTACGTGCCCCCGTAGGAGTGAGCCTGAGGCTGATTTATATAGTGATCACTAGTTTGTGTAGTTTTGATATCGATAGTCCTACCTTGATGGCAAGGATAGGACGGCTCTCCCCAACGTGGTTTGTATGTTGGATTCTATGTAGCTCACATGGTTTATGTCGGTTATAGGATCTCCCAGTGTGTGTGTGTTTCCTTGTGTCTATGGTGAACGGTGAAGTGATTTGAAAGTGAAATTGTGAAAGTTATTCTTTCAAAAGATTTAAATGATATTTACATTATGAGAATTGATATTCTTGATGAACTGAAAGTGATTGACAAATTATATGATGACTCACATGTGTTATTATACTTATTTCATCCTCTTATGATTATGATGATTTTCTTCAGGCTATGTGAGTCTTTCATACATCCTGCATATTTCTTATAAATATTTATGATGATGATGTTTCTAAAACTGTATACACCCCTATATACTCGGTTCCTTTCCATGGTACTGACCCACATCTTCGGATATGGGCTGCATTTTCTCATAATGTAGGTTCAGGTGCTCAGTTCCAAGTTCGAAAATGATTCTTTGGGCACACTGTTCTACATCCTCTGTCGTGGTGAGTCCTCATGTTCCGAGGATGTGATGTCTGATGTTGGTTTCACGAAATTGTTTACATTTGATAACTGAGTATGAATCAGTTGGGGCATGTCTCAATGGCTCGTTGGTTTTATTGATTTTTTTAGAGGCTTGTCAGACTAGTATAGATGTTGGGAGTTGACTAATAAGTCATATTTTGTTATCTTTCAGAAATTCTTTTATTCTTGGATGTTGATTACTCTGTTGATATTTGAGGGTTTTTTATGAAAACCCCATTGATTTGTGTTGAACTGAATGAAAATGGCTCAAAGGGTTAGCTTGGGGCTACTGGTATCCTCAAGCACCATGTGATGCTCCGGAACTCGTTTTCGGGGCGTTACATTGTATAAACCTTATCGCTTTGGGCTAGACCCAAAATAAAATGAGTCGGTAACATATAAAAAGTATAGTTTCTTAGAACTAAGCATAAAATGAGACATAGACCTATGAATCATGTGTATCATAATACAGAGTTTGAATACTTTAAAATTTGGATTGTTGAGGTACATGATAACTTCTAGTTTGGAGGTCAGAACATAGACATAAGCTGCACAAAGAACTCAAACTTAAGACATAGGCAGGACTTGAATACATAAGACTGGTAGATGTCTTTTTAAATTAAAGTAGGAGGAGTTTGCTTGAATAGGAATAGCTTTATCCTGACTCTTTCCTGAAACTTGCCACCATGAGAAAATTCAAGAACCTTCGTCCATCATCTCCCCATTAAATCAAAGTCACATTCCTAAACTTGTAGACATATCATCTCATCAAATCTATAACCGCAACTCTCACCACAAGGGGGGATCACTATTCACATTAACCTAAACTCCCCCGATAAACTATACTCTGAAGGCATTGTTTTTTGAGAATGTTACTCTTAACTTTTGCTAGCCTCTATAGCCGTTACCCTACAACTCTCACTCTCATGAGAATACACCTTATCACGCCTTAACACATAACAATACATTATCCACTCCTTAATATAGTAACATTAAACCTCTAATCGTATAACTCATAACTTAACAAAATTTATAGAACTATACCAAAGGAGATCTATATTTCTTCAATTCAGCTCTACAGAACACCATATAGTAGCTCTTTAGGCTTCTACATACTAAGAAATTCAAGAGCATGAACTAGGTAAACTTGACACTTATACACATAAAACCTTATCAAACCACATGCTACCTGAGGTTCAACTTATTATTATAACCTAATGCACTTATCCCCCTAATAACTGAAGTGCAATTCATCGTTTTAATACTACTCCTCATGTATTTATATCACAATTATCCACCTGACTTTTCATAAGTTATCAACCTAGGCTCTTTCACACATTACATCAAGCCTGCTAATTTATTCCCACAAAACTTGCATCATCAATTTTTAGCTACTATTCTTACCACCACAATTCACATCTACAGTTCAAACCTATAGTCTAGAATCAAACATGTACCACCAACGAAACATGCCACATACTATACTATTTGATCACATTGGGAAATTGACCCAAATTCCTAACTGCAAACACTACCCCTCCATGACATTACTACTAAACTTCAAATCTACTACATAACTTCTCACACGTTGTACTAGTTTACAACTACTAGGAAAAAGAAAATCAGGGAGGTAAAGTCACATAATAAATATAGTCGATCTTAATCTTATAATATAACCTATTACGGTCTAATTAGTATATTCTACTTTCTCATATTAAATCTACTTACTCATGCATACATTTAGACTACTTTCAAAATTCCATAAACATTCACTAAGTTTTCCCCAAGTTAGTCTATACTTATAACTTATTGGCTAATCTACCCCTTTCCATTCACAACCTATAAATCATTTTTCTACCACAACAACCATCCATTTTGAGTTCTTTACCTATTTCCAGTAGATTCTAATAATCATAACTAATTACATCCTCTTCTAACTACCATAAATCCTTAAGTCGTGCTACAACTTTAGCAGATCATAATAAAAGGAAATACCACCGTCTACTCAAAGGTTACAAACTATAACAACCTTCTTTACTCAAAAGTTACCTTCAGTCTTACTTCTAAAATTTTGGTTTCATATCACTAACACTGGGATCATCTTACTACTCATAGATTATAAACCCTAACTTATACTACTACTTGGGTGGAAATACTATTCCAACATTCTGCTACAGTCACACACCTTTTTAACCAAGACATTAATTTTAAGTTTGAAAAGGGTTTTATTATCAAGTGACAAAAAGAAAATAATTTATTTCGAAAGGGACTTTTAACAATCAAACTTAGAGTCGCCACTAGGTATAAATCTTATGTGCCAAGTCTCCTTCGAATTTTTTTTTTCAAAATGATTTTTGACTCTTTCAAAACTAGTCCACAAACAGAGATTCTGGTTAAGGGATTCTATTAACCGAGTGGAAGGTGTTAGTCACCCTTCAGTCCCGTGGTTTGACCACGGTCGCTTCTTGGAGTATATCGGCTAGTACAACACTATAAAATACATAAACCAAACAAAACACACAACACATAAAATCAAACAATTATATAGTCAAAACTCCAAAATAGTGTCCAGTCTAATCTATTATAAACCAAAATAAAAAATGCTGAAATTAAAAATTAAATTATTCTAACTATCCTACATTATGCTTTATCCGATGCCTCGGGCCTTGATCAAGATCGGTCTTCCGAGTACTAAGTATCGCGGGGCATTCCCCGGTAATACGTATAAGTTTTCTCAAGGCATTCCCCGTCCAAATGAGTATAATGAATTCAGATACGATGAAATAAAGGCCATTAAATACATTCAAACGTTCAACAACATAATTCCTAAGTTTTACCTACCCGACCTACCATTTGCCTACTCATTTTGACTTATCATTATTCTATCAAGTTCAACATCATCAATGAATCAAAATTAATTCACTTTTATCAAGATCAATCCCTCCCCAAAATCCTTTTTAACATACAAATTTTTCATATGAAAATAGTTATCCACCTATATTAACATCAAACTTGTACAATGATCAACTATTCAACATCAAACATCCACAAAAACACCCAAACATGATCATCAAACAACTACAATAACATCAATATAATAAATTAAGAAAAATAAAGAGAAAGAGTTAAAGAGTTTGACCTTTTAAATACTTTTTGAGCGATTTACTGTAATACCCCATATCCTTCTTGGTCTGGACAGCCAACGACTTATCCTTCAAGTCGTATAGAATCATACGAGTCATATATTGTAGCTGTATCCAAGACAGTGTGTTTGAGTTGACATGCTAATCTAGGTACGAATTAACCCTAGGAGTCGTCAAGTAAGGTACGATTCATACTTGGTAAGTCATACCCAAGTCTATGTGAGGTAAGGTCCATTCTGTCCAGGGTACGAGAGGGTGAATAATAGTTTTTAAGTAGGGCATGAGTCATATGGACCCAAGTTGTAAGGACATCAGTGTAGAATCCTTGAGATTCTATCTAAGATACGAGCCATGGATATTGCATATTCTAAGGTACAAGTCATATGTTCCAATCGTATGATAATTAGTGTAGACCATCTTAATTTAGCGCATCTTACGAGTCAGAGACCCAGTCGTACCCTATCTTACAAGTCATATGATTGACTCGTACCCGACTTAGAATATGATTTCCTACACATTTTTTCTAGGGGACTTTGTGTCTTTTCCACTCCCTTAAAAATCAAACCCATGTCATTTTGGCTTCATAAGGGGTGGTATAAATGACCCAAAAGTCCCAATTCATATCATATTCTCAAATTTCATTAAAAACAAATTAAAAGAGCAGTTTCTTCTTCTTTCCCAAGCAGTTAGGGTTTCTCAAGAACAAGAACAACTTGAAAGATTTTTTCCAAAACTTCTACTTCAGGTATGTGGGGTATTCATCAATGAGTTCCTTCCACCCATTGAGTTCCAAAATTTTCTTTTTATTAAAGTATATGTTTTAATCTTATTTTATGAAATTATCTATGTAAATCATGAATCTAAATCCATGTCTTCTTAGAAATTTCAATTACCCATGTCATATTCAAGTGATTTCATGCAAAATCATCAAGTTATGTATTAAACCATGTAAATATGTTGTCCTCTCAAGTTTAACATATTCCCATGTTAAAATTCATGTTTCTCATTTATTTATTAAAACATCTTATGTTTTGGGTCTTCGAACACGATTTCATGCCATTATTTTAAGCATTGTTATCATATTTTTGTTATTATTCAGTGCTGGCGAGTTATGAACACCCGATACCTTTATGTTTACTTATGTTTTGGATTTTCAAGTGATAAGTCATCTAAACCATGATTCTCATTATTATATTCAATTATTATAATCATGTTGAGCACTATCAGTTATGATGTTTAGTAGAACTTAAGTCAGTACTAGTGTCAGTTTAGTTGAGAGTAGAATTTAGCACTGAGTGTACCTAGGGATGGGGGTTTACCTACCATTACAGGGTATGACCCTTAGCAGTAATCCCTAAGATCCAAAATTATGTAGCCAGCATAGGTTCGAGAGTCTTCCTGCAGGGTTTCCATATATCTCATAGGAGCACCTTCCAATAGAGGGTGACTTCTAAGTCTTTAGAGACACAAGTTTAGTAGATCCACACATCCAGTGTTAGTACCCGTGGCAAGGTACTTACACCCTTCCAACTAGGATTATAGGTTGGACCCTAATTAGATCAGATTAGGCATGTTGGTTACATGATACCTCCCACAATTTTAGTCTAGTTAAGTAGACTCAGTATAATTTAGTTTTACATGATCAGTAAATAGTTACCAGTAAATCAGTATTTCAGATATCAACTAATTAGTATTCAGTAAATCAAAAATAAGCTATACAGTTATCAGTCATTAAATTAATCAATCATTTCAGTACATGCTTGTGTTCAATCATGCATTCATCATTATATGTTCAAGAATTAATGTTTAGTACTTTCATAATCTCAGCTAGTTCCTACCCCTTATACCAGTACATTCAAAGTACTGACTGCATACTTTCTTTTGCGCTATGTTGTCTTATAACATAGATTTAGATGCATAGTTTCCCGACCACGCTTAGCTAGTCTAGCACATCTCAGCAGCAGTAGTGGTGTGTCCTCATTCATCAAGGATGTTATGATTTTTATTTATTTATAATACTTTAATTTAGTTAGTCAGTTGGAGTTAGTTAGGGGCTTGTCCCTTCAACTCCTCATGTTATAGAGACTTTTAGATTGTTTAGACTAGATGTTCAGACAACCCATTTATTTCTAATCTATTCAATTATTTCAAATATGTTAAACCATATCTCAGTATTTCAGTTAACAATATCTTATTAGTTTATTCTCTATACATGTTTTATTTTTAGTTTGTTCAATGCTCCCAGTAAGTACCAGACCATGGGTTAGCTTACGGTCACTTGTGGCCCTAACCACCATTGTTGCGACCAAGGGGTAGCCTCGAGTCGTGAAAACACTTGGTGTTAGAGCCTAAGGTTTTAAATGTGTCCTAGGAAGTCTGAAAGCCACATTGAGTAGAGTCTTGTACATGGGTGTGAAGCACGTCATACTTATGGGTAAGAGGATATGAGATGTTTTTAGGAAAGTTTCCCTTCTTTCAGTATTTCTATCATGCAAAGAAATATGAGCTCTATTGAAATTTCTCTTTCTAACTCATTCTTCATTCCATTAACAGACAATGCCTCCTAAAAGAACCAACAGAAGAAGGAACATGGATTATCCTACCACCTATTCAGGAAGATCCCATGAATCACCATGTCGCTCACACAAAGTTTAGAGCCGTTTTCACAACCTTAGCCTATGCTATAGCTGCTCAGAACAACCAACAGGATCTTTCCCTGGCCAATCCAGTGGAAAATGCAACTGCATCCAGGAGATTTCTCTAGGATGAATCCCTCTTCTTTTTCTGGGTCTAAGCCTGAGAAGGATAGGTAGGAGTTTTTGGATATGGTGCAGAAAGTAACAAACATTATGTGTGTCATATTAACTGAGAGTGCAGACTTGGTTGCATATCAGTTAAAGGATATAGCTCACACCTAGTTTAACAAGTGAAAGAAAGATAGGGGTTTTGAGCCAAAGCCTATAGAGTAGGAGGAGTTTGAAAAAGCTTTCTTAGATAGGTTCTTTTTGCTAGAGTTGAGGGAAGCTAAGGTTCAGGAGTTCATAAATTTAAAGCAGGGTAGTATGAGCATGAAGGAGTACTCACTCAAGTTCACCCAGTTGTTGAGGTATGATCTTACTATAATAGCTACTAATAGGTTTAAGATGAGTAAGTTTGTATTTGAGGTAGTCAATAGTGTGGTCAAGAAGTGTAGGACTTCCATGTTGATTAAGGAGATTGACCTGCCTAGACTTATGGTCCATGTGTAGTAGATTGAGGAAGAAAAGCTCGAGGAAAGGGAAAGAAGGGTAAAAAGGTTAAAACAGGTAGTTTTAACTTTCGCTCAATTGAAGTTAGAAGGCAAAAATTGCTCTTAGTTCTGCCAAATATTTTTAGCTCCAACTCCATCTTCAATCAGTATGTCGGTGCCTAAGTTCAAATAGGATATTCGAGATAGAGCACCAGGCTTTCAGACTTAGGAGAGTGTATACAATGGTCGTACAAATCTGCTTTGAGGGAAATATAGTAAGAATCATCAAGGAGAGTGCAGATCAGGTAGTAAAGGATATTTTATTTTTGGAAAACCGGGCCATAGGATCAGGGATTGCTCAGTAGTTGGCTAGAATGGAAAATAATTCTATTAATAGGATCAATATAACTTTTTATCAACTTCAACAGGTCGCCACCTCTAGTGCCACCAGTGGGAAGCACTAGTACAGGCTTTATTCCCTCCAGACCTGACATGAGTAAGGGAGTTCTCCTGATGTGGTTATAGGTACGTTGCAAGTATTCCATCTCCATGTGTATGCTTTGTTAGATCCGGGGGCATCACTTTCTTTTATGACTCCTTATATAGCAGTAGACTTTGGTGTCAGTCCCAAAACACTAGTAGAGCCTTTCTAGGTGTCTACCCAGTGGGTAAGTTTATTGTAGCCAGATGGGTATTCAGAAAATGCTCGGTCACAATGTCTCAACTAGTCACTTCAGTTGATCTTGTGGAGTTAGAGATGACTGATTTTGATGTCATCCTCAGCATAGATTGGCTCCACTCAGGATATGCCTCAGTTGACTATAAAACAAAGTCGTTCGATTCCAGTTTTCTAATAAACCAGTCATCGAATAGAAGGGTAGTACTTCAGTGCCTAAGGGTCAGTTTGTTTCTTATCTTAAGGCAAGAAAATTTAATATCCAAAGGGTGTATATACCATCTCGTCTGAGTCAAAGACTTAAATTTTGAAACTCTGAGTCTTGAGTCAGTCTCTGTGGTAAAATAATTCATAGATGCATTTCCAGAGGATTTTCCCAGAGTTTCCCCTGAAAGGGAAATCAACTTTAGGATAGATATCCTTCCAGACACCCAGCCTATATTTATTCTACCTTATAGAATAGCTCCGTATGAGCTTAAGGAACTAAAAGAGCAGTTGAAAGATCTCTTATATGAGGGTTTAATCAAGCTTAGCATTTCCCTATGGGGCGGTCCAATCCTTTTCATGCTTAAGAAAAATAGTTCTCTCAAAATATGCATCAACTATCGTTAGTTGAATAAAGTCATAATCAATAATAAGTATTCTCTCCCCAAAATTAATGGATTGGTTGACCAACTTTAGGGTGCCAGTTATTTCTCTAAGATAAAACTTAGATCCGTCTATCATCAGCTTAGAGTCAAAGAATGTGACATTCCAAAGAAAACTCTCAAAACTCAATATTATCACTTTGAATTTCTTGTTATGTCTTTTTTACTAACAAATGACCTTGAAACTTACATGGACTTAATGAACAGGGTGTTCAAACAGTATCTGGACATGTTCGTTATAGTCTTCATTGATGATATTCTAGTTTACTCCCATAGTGAAAATGATCATGCAGATAATTTGAGAATTGTGCTGCAAACCCTTAGAAATCATTAGTTATTTGCTAAGTTCAATAAGTGTGAAGTTTAGTTGAGATCAGTAGCTTTCATTGGTCATATAGTTTCCAGTGATGGTATTCGAGTTGACCCTTAAAAGATCAAAGAAGTGAGAAACTAGCTTAGACCTATTTCTCTATCAGATGTTAGGAGTTTCTTGGGTTTAGCTAGATATTACAAATATTTTGTTAAAGGGTTTTGTTTTATTGTTTATACCATGTCTAGACTAACCCAGAAGAAAGTCAAATTTCAGTGGTCAGATTCTTGTGAGAAGATTTTTCAGGAGTTGAAGACTCGACTCACTTCCACCTAGTCTTCACTTTACCAGATGGTTTAGATGGATTGGTAGTGTACAGTGATGCTTGTAATATTTGCCTTGGTAGCATGCTAATGTAGATAGGTAAGGTAATAGCATATGCCTCAAGGTAGATTAAACCCCATGAGAAGATATACCTAACCCATGACCTTGAGTTAACAGCTATGGTTTTTGCCTAAGAATTTGGAGAAATTATATTTATAAGGTTCATATCGATGTGTTCACGGATCACAAGAGTTTACTGTATGTGTTTATACAGAAAGACTTTAATATTCGTCAGAGAAGGTGGCTTGAGTTGCTAAAAGAATATGATATAAGTGTGTTGTATTATTCGGGAAAGGCCAATGTAGTGGAAGATGCTTAGTATATTGTCTATGGGTAGTGTTGTTCATATTGAGAAGGCTAAAAAGAGTTAGTCCGTGAGGTTCATCAGCTTTCTAGATTAGGTATTCAGTTGGTTGATTCGGTAGAAGGTAGTATATGGGTTTAAAGTTTTTGAAATCTTCGTTGGTTGCCAAAATGAAAGAAAATCAAGATAGGGATCCTAGTTTGGTTAAGTTAAAGGAGGCAGTTATAGACCAGAAGGCGAGGGTTTCTCCCAAGGGGGAGATGGCGTACTTTGTTGTCAGGGAAGATTGTGTGTTTAATGTGTTAATGGTTTGAGATAGTGACTCTTAGCAGAAGCGTATGGTGCACAGTATTCTATTCATCCATGGCTCACTAAGAAGTATCGTGATTTGTGGGAGATCTATTGGTGGGGTGGTATAAATAAAGATATTACAGAGTTTGTAGTAAAGTGTTCGAACTATCAATAGGTTAAGGTTGAGCACCAAAGGACTTGTGGTACTCTTCAGGAGTTCAGTATCCCCACGTGGAAGTGAGAGGTGGTGAACATGGATTTTTTGACTGGGTTGCCTCATATGCACCACCAACATAATTCGATATGGGTCATTGTAGATAGAATGGCCAAGTCATCCCATTTTTTGCTAGTTCATACTTTATATTTAAGTGAGGATTATACTATACTCTATCTTAGAGAGTTGGTTAAGTTTTATGGGATTTCGTTGTCTATCATTTCAGATAGAGGTACTCAGTTTACCTCTCACTTTTGGAAGACTTTTCAGAAGGGTCTTGGAACCCAAGTTCATCTCAGTACAACTTGTTATCCTTAGATAGATGGTCAAGCAAAGAGGACTATTAGGACCTTAAAGGACATGTTGAGAGCCTGTGTCATTGACTTTAAGGGTAGTTGGGATGACCACCTACCGTTGATTGAGTTTGCCTATAACAATAGTTATTACTCCAGTATTTTGATGGCTCCATTTGAAGCTCTCTTTGGGAGGAGGTGTAAACCCCCTATTGGTTGGTTTAAAGTTGGAGAGGCTTCTTTAATAAGGCCATATTCAGTGTTTCAAGCAGTGGAGATGGTTTCGCTAATTCGAGAGAGACTGAAGACAGTCTAGAATCGTCAGAAATCATATGCAGATATGAGGAGCAGAGATCTTGAGTTTGATGTTAGCGACTTTATTTATTGAAAATTTCACCTATAAAAGGGGTTAAGAGGTTTGATAGAAAGGGGAAATTAAGTCCTCATTTTGTTGACCCATATAGAATTGTGAGCCGCTGTGGGAAAGTGGCTTATACATTTGATTTACCTACATATTTGGCATCAGTACACTCAGTATTTCATGTTTCCTTGCTAAATAAATGTATGGTGACCCAACTTTAGTTATGCCCTTAGAGAGTGTGGATATGGAGATAGTCTCTCCTATGAAGAAGTTCCTATTGAGGTCCTTAACCGTCAAGTTCATAGGTTGAGGAATAAGAAAGTCCTATTAGTTAAAGTTCTATGGCAGAATCAGTCTGTTGAGAGAGATACTTGGGAAGCAGAAGTAGATATGCAAGCCAAGTACCCTCATCTTTTCTCTTCAAATTCAGACTTAACTTGAGGTAACAATTTTCCTTAGACCAATTCTTTTTTGTTCTCTATTTCAGTTATGTAACCATTCTCATGTCGTTGCATATGTTCACGAAATCAGTTCAGTCAATGTATCATGTTTTAGTCTCAACTACTTAACCATGTTTCATGTTCTTGAGTATTCAATGTACGTTTTCAATTTTCCTAGTATCTTAGCTTATCCAGTCTCATTCGAGGATGAATGTTTCCAAAGGGGAGATATTGTAATACCCCCTATCCTTCTTGATCTCTGGACAACCTATGACTCATGCTTTAAGTCCTATAGACTCATATGAGTCATATGTTGTAGTTGTATCCTAGATAGTGCGTTTGAGTTGATATTTTGTTCTAGGTTTGAGTTGACCCTAAGAGTCATCAAGTAAGGTACGAGTTGTACATAGTATGTAATACCTAAGTTAGTGTGAGGTGAGGTGCATTCTATCCGGGGTACAAAAAGGTGAATACGAGTCATTAAGTGGCGTATAAGTCATATAGACCCAAGTCGTAAGGACATCCATGTAGACTCCTTGAGATTCTGTCCAAGATTCAAGCCATAGATACTAGTCGCATGCTAATGTACGAGTCGTATGTTCCACTCGTATGATGACCAGTGTAGACCATATTGATTCTGCCTAGATTACGAGTCAGAGACCCAGTTGCACCCTATCTTATGAGTCATATGATTGGCTCGTACCTGACTGGGAACGTGATTTCCTACACATTTTTTTCCAAGGGCCTTTTTGTCTTTTCCCACTCCCTTAAAAACCAAACCCATGTTATTTTGGCTTCACAAGGGGTGTTATTAAAGACCCCAAACCCCAAATTCACATCATTATCTCTAATTTCATCAGAAACAAATTAATAGAGTGGTTTCTTCTTCTTTCCCAAGCAATTAGGGTTTCTCATGAGTAAGAACAACTTCAAAGATTTTTTCCAAAGTTTCTATTATTTGGGTTTTAATCATTTTTATGAAATTATCCATATAAATCATGAATCTAAATCCATGTCTTCTCAGAAATTTCAATTACCCATGCCATATTTAAGTGATTTCATGCTAAATCATCAAGTTATGTATTAAACCATGTAAATATGTTCTCTCAAGTTCGACACATTCCTATGTTTAAATTCATGTTTCTCACTTATTTATTGAAATGTCTTATGTTTTGGGCCTTCAAACTATGATTTCATACCACTGTTTTAAGCATTGTTATCGTATTTTTGTTATCATTCAGTGTTGGTGGGTTATGAACACCCAATACCTATATTTTTACTCATGTTTTAGTTTTTGAAGTAATAAATCAGTTAAACCATGATTCTCATCATTATTTTTATTTATTATGATCATGTTGAGCACTATCAGTTATGATGTTTAGTGGAACTTAAGTTAGTACTTGTGTCAGTTCAGTTGGGAGTAGGATTTAGCAATGAGCGAACCCAAGGATAGCCTATTTAGTTGGGAGTAGGATTTAGCACCGAGAAAACCTAGGGATAGGGGCTCACTTACCAGTAGAGGGTGTGACCTTTAGCAGCAATCCCTGAGTTCTAGAACTGCGTAGCCAGCATAGGTTTGAGAGTCTTTCTGCCAGTTGAGGGTTGACATATATCTCATAGGAGCACCTGCCAGTAGAGAGTGACTCCCTAGTCCTTTGATACACTAGTTTAGTGGATCCACACAACCAGTGTTAGTACCCGTGGCAAGGTACTGACATCCTTCTAACTAGGGTTACAAGTTAGACCCTGCTTAGCTCAGATTGGGGCATGTCCATTACATGATACCTCCCACAGTTTCAGTCTAGTTAATCAGACTCAGTTCAATTCAGTTTTACATGATCAATATACAATTACCAGTAAATCAGTATTTAAGACATCAGCTAATCAGTATTCAGTAAATAAAAATCAGCTATACAATTATCATCCATTCAGTTAATCATATCAGTTCAGTACATGCTTGTGTTCAGTTATGCATTCATTATTATATGGTCAAATATTCTTGTCCAGTTCTTCATGATCCCAGCTATTCCCTACCCATTATACCAGTACATTCAAAGTACTGATTGTATACTTTCTTTTATGCTATGTTGTCTTATAACATAGGTTCAGATGCATAGTTTCTCGATCACTCTTAGCCAGTCCGGCATATCTTAGCAGCAGTAGCGGTGAGTCCTTATCCATCGAGGATGTCATGCTTTGTATTTATTATAATACTTTTATTCAATCAGTTAGTTAGAGTTGGTTAGGGGCTTGTCCCTTCAACTCCTCATGTTTTAGAGGCTTTCAGATTGTTTAGACTAGATGTTTAGACAATCAGTTTATTTCTAGTCCATATTTCAGTATTTCAGTTAATAGTATCTTATCAGTTTATTCTCCGCATATGTTATTTTATTTTTCAATTTACTCAGTGCTCATAGCAGGTACAAGACCATGGGTTAGCTTGGTGTCACTTGTGGCCCTAAGCACAATTTTTGTGACTAGGTAGCCTCGGGTTGTGACATTTACGAAGAAAACAAAGAGCTATCCCAAAAAGCCTTGATGGATACAAAAATATCAACTATGAACCAACTCCCACCATGAAAATCTTTCCAAAAATCTGATTTGACTGAAAACCCCATAGTAAATTGAACAAAGTAGAACAAAGTCACCTAAATCTAACCAATACTCAAACCACAGATGCAATTTTTTGATCTGTTTGGGCAATCGGTGGAATATCCGGTGAGATTTGAACTGAAAATGAGGAAGGGAGTGGTTGTTAGATGTGAATTTGGTCGAGATAAAGCTGGTGGTGCTGTTTTTCGGTGGGTTTCACCGTAACAGAAACCACAATGTGAATTTCATGTGTTTCCTTGTGGGATTTCAATAGATTATCGGCAAAAACTCGCTGGAGAAGTATCTTTCTCTTGATTTCAGCTCTCTCTCCCTCGATTCCCTCTCGTCCATCACTTGATTTACACCATTTTTTTTGTGTGTAGTGTTGTTATGTGAATGGAAATGGAAGAAGCTCCCTCTCTATTCTATGCGTGTATATGTATATTGTAAGGTGAGTGTTTGTATATGTGTAGTATATCGATGAGTGTATTATGTGTGAATTATGAGGGTTTCCAGTGGGTGTGTTGTATTTATGAGGTAAGTTTGTATTTGTAAGGTAAGTGTGTTCTATGTATATCTCATGAGATTGAGGCTGTGTGTGGGTATATACTATTAAAAGGGAAGGGAAAACATAAAAGGGATAGGGGGTAGGGGATACATGGGTTAGGAGAGGGTGTGAGGTAGGGTGATGAGTTGTCAAAATTTAATAGGAGAAGTGGTTAATTGTTTGGATGATGATGTGTGAGGGAATATTAGTGGTTAAATTTGTTAGATATTGTTATTTTGTTCTCTTATGGGGGGAATATATTGAATAGGTGAGGGTGCGTGATTATCTGAGGGAGTAATATTGATGGGTGATTTAATGGTGTAATGCTCGGGAGGGTCGAATTCATGTGTCTACATGTCACGACCCGAGCCGGGACCCTGGCTGTGACGGACATTCCAAACTAAAAAGGCTCGAGCACCCCTTTCTATATAGTACACATGAACACCATTCATAAACAATAAAGAAAAGATGCGGAAATTAAGCAAATGGAATCATTGTTATGTCCTGAGTTCAATTCAACAATACAGAAGGAAATCTAAAATGAAATCTGTATTCTGTTCTGAGTTTATCATGGACTTATCTGATGTGGTATCGTCATACCAAGACTTACAAGTCGTATATCTGAGCTATACAATATCGTGTATGATTCTTTCATTTAAAACACTATTCAGACCACCAAAGCATTCTGATAGTATAAGAGAATTCATATTTCAAAACATAAGTCAAAACCATGCAAAGATTCTCATTCTTTCAACAATTCCAACAAGTGGTGGTCAATTTATCAAACATTCTTGAAATTCCTTCAATTATCACATTTAGCATTTAATTCACGATAATATTCCCTTCTCACATTCTCAACCATCGTAAAATTCATATAAGATAATAAGGCTCTTGACTCATTCTTTAAATTATGCAATTTAGGAATCCATAACTTGTAAATCAAGTAGTAACACAATGGGAGATGGGAAGATTCAACAATTCATGCTCTCAATTCATATTTCAAAGCTTCAAACACATAAATACATATATACTAACAAATCAATTTCAAGGGAAGGCCTCTAGACCAAAGCAATATTATCAAAAGGTTTCAAAATGTATAATTATAATTGTAAATCTAAACCCCTTTGTAAATTCATGATTTCTAAACCTTTAATATAATTAAGAAGAGTTTACTATGCCCATGTAGTCTTAGGAAATCCCCACATACCTTAGATTACTTACTATGGAGAGTAGAACCTAAATCCTTATTATGTTCTTGAAATTCTTGATCTAAAGGATGGACTCTTGATCTTTGGGGAGAGGATTAGGGTTTTTACTTAAGAGGATATGAGTAGTTTCTAATGTACTTATCCTTAATCATGAGTGATTTCGTGTTATGACTGAGTTAATATGAGGGAAATAGACTAAAATACCCTCCTGAATTCGAGAGAAAGTAAATAAAATGAACTTGGCACCCGCCCATTACTCGATGCGATGCGTTGATATCGCGCCGAGCCACTATTCCATTGATACGATCATCGACGTGGTGTGATGACATCGCATCGAGCTACTGGTTTGGACTACGCGATTATCAATTCAGCGCATCGACATCGCGTTAAGCCACTACCTTACTCATCCAAATGTATCTCAAATTTCCAAAATATCTGAAACTTTCCCAGGACAATCCCTTTACACTCCTGAACATGGATCAATTTTAAAATCCAAGTATCGAGGTCGGAAAGATTAATTTAGGGTGTCTAAAAATTTAGAAAGGTTTTGACACTTAGAAAGATTTTCAAGTTGCTAGCTTCTCAAGCATGCTACTAGGTATGGTACTATGCCAAAAATTTTGCGGGGTGTTACATTATCCCTCCCTTGGGATCATTCATCCCCGAATGAATGACGTGGGACACAGGTAGCATGAATAATCTTACAAAAGAGAAGATAAAAAGACTAGGGAAAAGATCATACCTTCTATATCGTTATTCACAGGATCAAATAGATTTGGGTATCTTGCACGCATATTATCTTCTGACTCCCTAGTAGCTTCCTCGGCTTTTTGATTTCTCCAAATTACCTTAACCGAAGCTATTTCCTTGCTCATCAACTTCCAAACTTAGAGATCCAAAGTGGCAATGGGTTCTTCTTTATACGACAAGGAGTCTTTCACATTGATCTCCTCTACAGGAAACACTAGGGAATGATCTCTAATGCACTTCTTCAACATGGACACATGGAATACTGATGAATAGAAACCAAGCTTGCAGGCAAATCTAACTCATAGGCCACCCTACTAATCTTTTTCAAAATATGATACGGTCCTATGTAACGTGGACTAAGCTTCCCTTTCCTTCCGAAATATATGACTCCCTTCATAGAGGAGACTTTGAGAAACACCCAATCACCAACCTCAAATTCCAACTCCCTTCTCCTAACATCGGCATAGGATTTATGACGACTCTAAGCTATCTTAAGTCACTCTCTAATGATCTTCACCTTCTCTATTGCCTGATAAACAAGATCAGGCCCGAATAATCAAGTTTCACCCACTTCATACCACCCAATTGGTGATCTACATCCCCTTTCATAAAGTTCTTCGAAAGAAGCCATCTGAATACTGGCGTGGTAGATATTATTGTAGGCGAACTCTATCAATGGAAAATGGTTGATGATAGGCGAATTTACGCGCCTATATCAATATATTTTGCCCATATTTTAGCCTAGTTTTGAGAACTAATTATCTATTTCGTACACTTTTAGTCCTTTTTCCTGTAAATGAGCTAACAAATGTGATTAGGAAAGTTTCAGGTATAAATGATGCAAAATACAGCAATTTATGGCTTACTTGACGCAAAAGAAAGCTCACGAACGAAGTGGAAAGAAGCTGGACGCCTAAAGGACTAAATCTGCTGCATGGAAAATCTGTCCCGGGCTAAAACAACAATTCTGAAGACTTTGGGGACTTACAGACACAAAGCTGGATTTTTGCCATAATACATTAACCTAGTGCAATTAGGTTATGTGTTTTATTATTCTATTTGGATTATAATTTTGTAACCTTACCCTAGTACATTTGGGTCAAGGATTTCATTAGTATATAAGGATTTGGTTATTTATTTCATTAGCTTAGTAGGAGTAGGATAGGAGTATTATAAATACCCTATCATGGTAGAGATTTAGAGACACATTCTTACAATTCATTCATCTCCTTACAATTAAGACATCTTCCTACAATACATTCTTAATTCTTCATTCTTCTACTCTTAAATTCCACAACAAGAGAATCGTTACTTGCTAAGGAATCACTAAAATCACACGCCAAACACCTACTATTCACGCCATCCACCATGCAAAACGTGATATCCTTCGCATTCATGGGTAACTAAACCTCTTAGTTGGGGTTATGGAAGCCGAATAAGTTACTATCTATTGCTATGAGCTGGTGAGTTCAAGACACGTATATTGCTTATATCATTATTCTCTTCATCTTAAAACTACATCCTTTGCGGTTCAAACACAAGAACACGCCATTCTAACATCTAACCTGTTCGAGAGAAAGGTTATTTGTCTAGAAAAGAAGACGCATAGACCAACGCCAGTCTAACATTTAACTTGTTCGAGAGAAAGGTTATTTGTCTGGAAAAGAGATAATGTCAAGGTAGTAGGACACCCTTTCCTATTAAAAAGCTAGTGCCGTAACTGGACTAACCTCTTGGAGAATTCGTACCGCTAGACACACTTTAAGCTCGAGAGAGTTAAAGTGAAATAGTCCTTGTTTAGGTCGAGAGACGCTTGGATTTACCATCGACTACAATTCTCTATAAGCAATTGCATGTCAAGACTCTACACACTCATAGCCAATAGAGACGTATACCTCAGAAGGTGGACATAACCCCAACGCCTCAATTCTCATTGTTTCACAACCTACGAAATACTCTCTTTTTACTTTATTATTTTCAGCTTTTATTTCATTACTTTGGTTACTTATTACAATCCCCCCTTCTTACGAGACTTGCACCAAAAGTCTATTAATTTTGCGTACTTGTTGACCAAGCTATTCCCTGTGGGATCGATACCCAACCCAGGTTGGGTTCTATATTTGCTATCGACCGCTTTACACTCCTACGAGAGCTGTAGATTGAGCGTTATCAAAAATTGGCGCCGTTGCCGGGGAATACGAGTGTCAATCAAGTTCGTGATAATTACTAGACCCTTTGGTCAAAGATTCTCGCACTTTTACATTTAGTTTTTGTTTTTGTTTATTGCAGGTTTTTCTTTTAGTGCATGCCCCATACTAGAAGTTCTGGTCAACCGTTATTACCAATCAATCCGGAACCGCAACGAATTAGAAGAATGGAAGCACAAGCTGAAATCGACAGGATGGCTGCTCAACACGAGCAAGCAAGATTAGCTGCTCTTGCCGCTGCTCAAGTCCAACAACAAAACATTGATAATCCTGGACGAGCAACAAATCCTGACGATGAAGATTTAGGTGATGACGAGTTACTGAACCCTAGGCGTGATGCTGAAATTATAACACCTGCCAACAGAAGAGGTCGACAAGCTCGGTACAGATATGATCGCCAACCTTTGCAACCAGCTTTCGACGATGATGATGATGATCTTGATGGTGCCGGGGCCACTGGAGCTATAATTCCACCACCATTAGCGCCCGGAGCCAAGTTCAACATCACAAGCACCATGATTCAGTTATTGCAACTCAAGGGATTATTTGGTGGACTAGCAGGCGATGATCCGAATATGCATCTCATCAACTTTATTTCTACATGCAAGTCTTTTGACAATCCTGGTGTTGGTCAGAATGTTATTCGATTACGTCTATTTCCATTGTCTCTGTCTGGGGAGGCAACATTATGGTTGAATGGGCTGACTCCTGATTCTATTACAAATTGGAGGCAATTGAGAGACGCTTTCCTAGAAAGATTCTTTCCGCCATCCAAGAGGGCTCAATTGAGAGATGAAATCAGCAACTTTCGTCAGCTTCCATCTGAAGCTCTTCACGAAACATGGGAGAGGTTCAAGACAAAGCTAGCGAGATGCCCAAACCATCACATGACTAATGTTCACCTCATGGAGATCTTGTATGGAGCCCTGAATTCAGTAACTAAACCAGTGGTGGACAACGCAGCTGGAGGTTCTTTTATGGACCTCACCTTTGGTCAAGCAAGCAACATGCTAGATCGTATGACGAAACAAAGTAGAGCTTGGCATACCAGGGATTCTGAGGTAGCAAGCCCCACTTTATCTATTGGCATGTCTGCAGACCAAAGAAGAAGAGAAGAAGAACGTGATCAAGATATGGCGCACATGAAAACCCAAATGGATCTTCTTACAAAGCATCTATTAGGGAAGACTGAAAAAGTGAAAGCTATTGCGTCAAAGGGAAGAGACGAATCTGATTCGGAAGAGGAGGCCAACTACTTGAACAATCAGGGGGGTTTCCGTGGGAATGACTAAGGAAACCAAGGTCGGAACTATTATGACAAATCTGGAGGTAAAGACCAAGGTAGTTGGAAGAAAAATAATGAAAATAGTGGTTTGTACGTTCCCCCTGGTAGACGTGATACCACCACATCTAATTCTATGGAAGAAATGATGGCTAAGTTATTGAAAGGAGTGGAAGCAACGAGCGCGGGAGTTAAGGAGGTAATTGACGATTTGGCCTCCATGAAGCAATTAGTTGATTCTCATTCCACTTCTATCAAGCAAATAGAGCAGCAATTAAGCCAACTTTCAGCAGCATTCAATCAAAGAAAGGCTGGCACCTTACCGAGCGATACAGTCCAAAACCCAAGGAATGATGGGTCATGCATGTCCATCACTACGAGGAGTGGTAAGGTGCTGGAAATTTCAGCAACAGGCAAGCAAGTAGTTGACGGAACAGCAGACAAGGATGCCACACCTAGTGACGCCACTAGGGAAGACGCCGCAATATCCACTTCCAACGTCAAGGACGTGTTGCCTAGTGACGTGCAGCCTGAAAAAAATAATAAACGGAAGCAAGAGGAGAAGAAAGCCATGGAGAGAACACTTCCATACCCACCACCACCTTTTCCACAAAGATTGAAGAAGGTGGCCGATGACACTAAGTTCAGCAAATTTATGACCATGTTGAAGCAACTGACTATTAATGTCCCATTGGTAGAGGCACTTGAACAAATGCCTGGGTATGCGAAGTTTATGAAAGATCTTTTGACTAAGAAGAGGGCAGCAAGCTATGAGCTGAAAGATGATGTGCATCATTGTAGTGCAATCGCTACCCGATCCATAGTTCAGAAGAAGGCCGACCCCGGAGCTTTCACTATTCCTTGCACCGTCGGATCTTTGGACTTTGCTAAAGCATTATGTGACTTAGGAGCCAGCATCAACTTGATGCCATTATCAATCTACAAGAAGTTGGGGTTAGGAGATCCTACACCAACTAATATGAAGCTTGTTATGGCGGATAGGTCGGTAAAACGACCGGTTGGTATTCTATGCGATGTCTTGGTGAAGGTATCTTCATTCATATTTCCAGTAGACTTTGTCATCTTGGATTGCGAAGCAGATTCAGAGGTTCCCATAATCTTGGGATGCCCTTTCCTTGCTACGGGAAGTGTGCTCATAGATTTGAGAGCTAATGAGCTTTCATTCCGAATAAATGATGAAGTGGTGCGCTTTGATGTTTGCAAATCAATGAAGCAACCCAAAGATCTAAGTGTATTTTCTGTGGCTGATGTTGTCGTTGATGACGAGGATGAGTTACTTGCTGAAGAGCAAATTCTTGATGATCCTTTGGAGGTTTTGCTCATGGAAGAAGATGATGATGATGCTGAAATTTCTGAAGATGATATTTGTGCTCTATCGGGATTAGGAGCATATCGCTATACTCCTAAGAAGCTGGATCTTGATCTCAAGAATCGACCCACACCACCAACTAAGCCATCTATTGAAGAACCACCCACATTAGAATTAAAGGAGCTGCCAAGCCATTTGAAGTACGCATTCTTAGGAAGCGGAAACACTCTTCCAGTCATAGTGGCAGCCGATTTAGGTGAGCAACAAGTTGCAGCTCTTATTGCAATTTTACGCAAGTATATTAGAGCTATTGGATGGACCATTGCGGATATCCTTGGTATTCCACCTGGGATTTGCACTCATAAAATTCAGCTCCAAGAAAAGTGCACACCCACCATCGAACACCAAAGACGTCTAAACCCACCAATGCAAGAGGTGGTGAAGAAGGAGATTATCAAGTGGTTAGACGCAGGAGTTGTGTATCCTATTTCTGATAGTACATGGGTAAGCCCAGTACAATGTGTTCCCAAGAAAGGAGGCATGACGGTGGTTGCTAATGCAAAGAATGAGCTTATTCCACTCAGGCCCGTTACTGGATGGAGAGTATGTATGGACTACCGCAAGCTGAATTCTTGGACTCTCAAGGATCATTTCCCCATGCCATTTATGGACCAAATGCTAGATCGATTAGCGGGGAAAGGATGGTTTTGCTTTCTTGATGGTTATTCAGGTTACAATCAGATTTGTATTGCCCCCGAAGACCAAGAGAAGACAACGTTTACATGCCCATATGGTACCTTTGCCTTCAAACGCATGCCATTCGGGTTATGTAACGCACCAGCCACCTTTCAACGTTGTATGATGTCTATTTTCTCTGATATGGTAGAAGACACTTTGGAGGTATTTATGGACGATTTTTCAGTTGTTGGTGAGTCCTTTGACGCATGTTTGGTGAACTTGAGCATGGCATTACAAAGATGTGTAGAGTTCAACCTTGTGCTGAATTGGGAGAAGTGCCACTTCATGGTAAAAGAAGGAATTGTTCTTGGGCACAAGATCTCCGAAAGAGGAATAGAGGTTGATCGCGCCAAAATAGAGGTAATTGAGAAGCTACCACCTCCAATTTCGGTGAAAGGAGTTCGTAGTTTTCTTGGCCATGCTGGGTTTTATCGTAGATTCATCAAAGACTTCTCCAAAATTTCAAGTCCATTGTGCAAGCTACTGGAGAAAGATGCGAAGTTTGACTTTAATGATGATTGCTTGAAGGCATTCGAATGCCTTAAAGAAAAACTCATTGAAGCCCCTATCATGGTAGCACCAGATTGGACGCTCCCGTTTGAAATCATGTGTGATGCTAGTGGTGTAGCCGTTGGCGCTGTTCTTGGACAGAGAAAGGAGAAATTATTTCATCCTATCTACTATGCGAGTAAGGTCCTCAATGAAGCCCAAAAGAACTACACTGTCACTGAACAAGAGCTCTTAGCAGTTGTGTATGCGTTTGAGAAGTTCCGTGCCTATCTATTGGGTACTAAAGTGATCGTTCATACAGACCATGCAGCTCTTAGATATCTAATGACAAAGAAGGATGCAAAACCAAGGCTGATTAGATGGGTATTGCTGCTGCAAGAGTTTGATTTCGAAGTCAAAGATAGAAGAGGTTGCGAGAACCAAGTGGCTGATCACCTATCTAGACTTGAGAATGAGTATGTGGCGCAACCAGAAAATCAGATTGACGATGCATTCCCTGACGAGGAGATACTAGCGACAACAATGGAGAACTTACCATGGTATGCCGACTTTGCAAATTTCGTGGTGAGTAATGTGTTACCTTCCAATTTATCTTACCACCAGAGGAGGAAGTTTATGCATGACGTTCAGCACTACTATTGGGATGAGCCTTATTTGTTTCGAAGATGCGCGGATGGCATGATTCGATGATGTATATCCCATGAAGAAGTGCCTACTATATTGGAAGCATGCCACACTTTGCAAGTTGGAGGACATCATGCGGGTAATCGAACAGCAAGAAAAGTCTTGCAAAGTGGTTATTATTGGCCTACAATATTCAGAGATGCACATGACTATGTGAGAAGGTGTGACCAATGCCAACGTCAAGGTGCTATTTCAAAACACCATGAAATGCCCATGTCCAAAATTATAGAGGTAGAACTCTTTGATGTGTGGGGTATTGATTTCATGGGACCATTCGTGAATTCGTTTGGAATGAAGTACATCTTGGTTGCTGTGGATTATGTGTCGAAATGGGTTGAAGCTGTAGCATTGGCCGATAACGAAGGAAAGCGTGTTGTAGCGTTTTTAAAGAAGAATATCTTCTCTCGCTTTGGGGTACCTCGTACTATCATAAGTGATGGAGGATCTCACTTCTGCAACAAGCTATTCAAATCTGTATTGGCCAAGTATGGAGTCAAGCAACACAAGGTAGCTACGCCTTATCATCCCCAAACTAGTGGACAAGTAGAGGTTTCCAATCGTGAGATCAAGCAAATCCTTGCCAAGACGGTCAATGCGAATCGGAAGGATTGGTCTCGAAAGCTAGATGATGCACTATGGGCGTACAGGACTGCATTCAAAACACCCATTGGCATGTCACCTTATCAGCTAGTTTATGGGAAGGCTTGTCATCTACCCATCGAGCTTGAGTACAAGGCATTGTGGGCATTGAAGCACTTGAATCTGAATTGGGATGATGTGAAGAACCTGAGGTTGGAGCAGCTGAACGAACTAGATGAATTCCGTCTCCATGCATATGAAAGATCAGATTTATACAAGGAGCGGATGAAGAAGTATCATGATCAGCGGATTGTTCGACGAAACTTCCAAAAAGGTGACATGGTACTACTCTTTAACTCCAGATTCAAGCTCTTCCCAGGTAAGTTAAAATCAAAGTGGTCTGGTCCATTTAAAGTCACCCAAGTCTACTCGTCTGGAGTAGTCGAATTGGAAAACAATGAGGGTGTTATCTTCAAAGTGAATGGCCAACGTGTCAAGCCATATATCGGTCCTCTTGACTCGATAAATGACATGGCCATCACTTATCTTGACGAAGTCTAAGTACTCGAGACTACTACGTCGAGCCACGACAATAAATAAGGCGCTAGATGGGAGGCAACCCATCGTTTTATCGTTTTATCGTTTTATCGTTTCGTCGTTTTAATTTTTTTCTTTTTGATAAATGAAAATCCAAAAATAAGAGTCGTGCCACGACCAAAACTAAGGCGCTTGGTGGGAGGCAACCCATCATACTAATCGTTTTTATTGTGTTTTGAGCAAATATAGGTGCAAGAAGTATGCAACGAGGAGATTGATTTCACTTGACGATTTGGTCGCATTGTATGGTAAAGTCGGTAAGTTAGGATTGGTGATGCATAAGGCTATGAATTGAGCCTTTCTCACATCATAATAGGCTTCGAGGAAGGCTAGGCCTTGGTATAAACAGGCCACGAACGATGCACAACCTATTCTATAGCCTAAAGACTCGGAATCTAGTGTGCTATACACAATGCGCCGCCTATTCCTAGGTGTGCTTTTGACTATGCGCCGCCTATGCTATGGCATTTGAGATAATGAGACCAAATGCTATAGGATATGCGCCGCATATGTCTAGATATGCCATAGGATATGCGGCGCATATGTCCCATTATGCCATGGACAATGCGCCGCACATGTAAGTGATATGCCGAGGGATATGCGCCGCATATGTGGTGATTTTGTCCCCAAATCCGATTGTTAATGGGTCATAACCCGACCCATACTCCTTCTATATAAAGGGGACTTGTTTTTTTATCACAAACACATTAGAATCAACCCTAAAGGCGCCGCATATCATCTCAAATCCTCTCAAATTTTTCTTCCTTTGTTCTTCCAATCCACAACAAACTTCTCCACACTCTTCAAGCAAGTAAGTGCTCTCTTATTCTTCATCTATTTATCGTAAGTACTACGTTGCTATGCTTATTATAAAATGCTAAATCATAAGAAATTGGTGGTGATGTTCATGTGTGTGGATAATTGTTGCAAAATCGTGTGATTGAATATATACGTATGGAATTCTTGACTTGTTTCCGACTTGAATTTTGTTTCAATGGCATTGTTATGATACTTGCTGAACATATGTGGCTATGAATATTGCTTGAGAGTATTGTTTGAATGCTTGCATGATTAACCATCCCGGCCATCGGGATAAGGTTATAGTGACTATCGACTTAGGAGGTGGTGTTTGTTGTTCGAATAACAATTCCATGTGGTAACCCCTATGTTGTAGTGTAGCTATATGCACCATGAAAGTCGTCCAAATGGCTGCACATAAGTGATGTAATGCTGATTTTCTTGTCGGAATACAATCCTAAGACGTATGTCGACGAAGTCTGAGTACTCGACCACTTTCACTTCACTGATTTGTGCTAACAAGATTAAGTGTGGGGTGGTACCCCTAGTGCTTGCATGTAGATGGTATAAAGTGCGATTGTGCTGCAACTAACATTATTTTTAGTCTCAGGTACAATGGCACCGAAAGCAAGGCAAGGCAAGGAGAAGGCTACCACAACCCGAAAGGATAAAAAGAGAAGCCGAAAAGACCAAGGAGAATCATCTTCAGCACACCTACCACGCAGAATGTTCGGAATCAAATGGGTTCTTGAGGAAGACGCCAAGGCATGGTACAGCAGCAACAAAGAAAAGAAATATGTGCACGTCGACTTAATCAACAAGGAGACCTTAGCAAAGAAGGAGCCGCAAATGTTGGCTAAGATAATGGCTCTGAAGCTGGATTTCATCTTCCGTGACATGGGAGAGTGCAATCTTGACTTGACAAGAGAGTTTTATGCCAACTGGTCGCCAAACACAACAGGCAACGAAGTCAAAATTCGGGGCCAAGTGTTACAGCTTACAGCGGATTGGATCAACTCGTTTCTAGGCCTACCTTCGGTCGACACTGCACCATACAAAGAGCTGTACAGCAGGCCTCCTTACAGAGCAATAAGACACACGCTTTGTGGAAGCAGATCAATGGCAAGATGGGGCAGACATAAGGAAACAGGCCGTCACAACACATTCCCCTATGCTCCACTAAATAGGGAAGCAAGAATCTGGATGCGCATTGTCAACTCATGCCTTATTCCTGGGACGCAATACACAAAGATATCGAGAGATAGAGTGTGTTTGGTTTATGCGTTGATGACGAATGTCCCTATCAACTTTGGGGCAATCATTCGATCTACCATGAGAAAAGCCAGACTCCACAGCAGGTCCCATTTCACATTCGGCAATTTGTTGACAGCAATGTTGCGGAAGGAGGATATAGAAGAGGAACCAGCTGACCACAAACTCCCACATACCCCAAAGAAGGTTGACCTCACCAAGGTCAAAGATGCTGAAACAACACATGGAGTCAACCTTACCACTGCGGAGAGACACGCTCGTGACGAGAGTTTCTTCCGTCATCTCTATGGCATGACACGATTCACTATGCTGAGTGGTGGACGTATTCCAACTGCTGAAGAGCTCCAACAGCTGGACCACGACTACCCAATGAATAGGCATGCCCGGGAGATGTGTGGAGTGGGAGTATATTTCGAGGAACCTCTTGATGATGACGTGCCAACTGATGATGATAGACGCTTGCCTGATTCTGATGCTGAGGAGAACTCTGACGATGACTCTTACGATGATTCGGACGAAGGGGGTATGACCCCCGACATTGAGGAAGAGTCCGACTAATCAGGTTCTTCGACTTTATTTTCCACTGAGGGCAGTGTCTAGTCTAAGTGTGGGGTGTCGGCAGAATCTGCATGCTATGTTTGTATGTTTGCTTGTTTATTTTGTTTTGAGTCCAAATTTTTATTTTTTTGTGATTTTTTTTCGTGTGACGTTTTTTTTATTTTTTAGGAGGAAAATTTTTCTAGCTACGCATGAAATTATTTGGATAGGCAGCATGAGATTAGAACAAGAGTATGTGCTACAATTGTGACTATTGAGACATTTAGGCTCTAGTTGTGACTCATTATGTGATAGTGTGTGATTCAATTCCTTCACTTGTTGGGTCGAGATTCTATATTACTACCAATCAAGTCGACCATGTGCCTTGTGTGTGTGAGATTAATAGTATATTCTATGTTTGTGGCTGATGCTAGAACTTGCCTGGTATGTATGCAAAGCGAAAATAAGGAGTGTAAGTTAGGATATGATTTAGGCATTTCTTTGGCAACCTATACATGTTAACCTTCAGTTTTTCCTACCCATGTAAATCATCCTAGTTAAACCCTTTTGAGCCTTTAGCCTATTTCTTTGACAACCTTGTATGTAAGCCTAATCCATTTTTTTCAAGACCGTAATTTGATCCAAATTCCTAAGTGCTTTAAAGTGAAAAAGTCATGTGACAACATAAGAGGAAATTGGGTAAGTATGATGCTTTAAATTGTAATGGTGCTTGAATGTAGTGCTATCATAAGAGGTATGTTGTGAAAAGAAAAAGGAAAATAAAGCTGAAAAGTGAGTTGTGCTTAAAATTGAAAAACTAAAGATGAGAACAAGGGTGGAAGAATAAAATAAAGAAAGGTTGAAAGAAGAAAGTGTCAATGATACAATGTGATGTATTAAAGTGCTTAGGAACTTAGTCACTATTTCTGGCCAAAATAGTCCTACCCATCCCTTAGCCTACATTACAACCATCTAAAGACCTACTTGATCCTAATCTTAACATTCCGACATTTAGTAGAGTACTACATTAAAGGCAAGCTTATGGTCACTAGTTGCTACATATGAATTCTTTGCGAGAGTGAGAGCAAGGATATGTTGATACCCATGTTTGAAAAATATGCTATACTTGTGAATGATTATGGGTACTATATTGTGAGACACACATGGTTGATGAGCTTTGGATAGTTGTATATGATTCTATGTACCTTAACGTTTGCATGCGAGTTGATCACCATCACGAGTCTATGCTTGAGGTTAAATTGTTTCTACTTATAATCGGAAAGCTACTCTTCGTTGATAATTGTTGTGCTTGTCTTGAAGAATGTTTTGTGTTGTTTCTGTAAAAACCTTAAGTCGATGCTTAGAAGGACATGATATGTTGTTCGAGGACGAACAAAGCTCTAAGTGTGGGGTGTTGATGATAGGCGAATTTACGCGCCTATATCAATATATTTTGCCCATATTTTAGCCTAGTTTTGAGAACTAATTATCTATTTCGTACACTTTTAGTCCTTTTTCCTGTAAATGAGCTAACAAATGTGATTAGGAAAGTTTCAGGTATAAATGATGCAAAATACAGCAATTTATGGCTTACTTGACGCAAAAGAAAGCTCACGAACGAAGTGGAAAGAAGCTGGACGCCTAAAGGACTAAATCTGCTGCATGGAAAATCTGTCCCGGGCTAAAACAGCAATTCTGAAGACTTTGGGGACTTACAGACACAAAGCTGGATTTTTGCCATAATACATTAACCTAGTGCAATTAGGTTATGTGTTTTATTATTCTATTTGGATTATAATTTTGTAACCTTACCCTAGTACATTTGGGTCAAGGATTTCATTAGTATATTAGGATTTGGTTATTTATTTCATTAGCTTAGTAGGAGTAGGATAGGAGTATTATAAATACCCTATCATGGTAGAGATTTAGAGACACATTCTTACAATTCATTCATCTCCTTACAATTAAGACATCTTCCTACAATACATTCTTAATTCTTCATTCTTCTACTCTTAAATTCCACAACAAGAGAATCGTTACTTGCTAAGGAATCACTAAAATCACACGCCAAACACCTACTATTCACGCCATCCACCATGCAAAACGTGATATCCTTCGCATTCATGGGTAACTAAACCTCTTAGTTGGGGTTATGGAAGCCGAATGAGTTACTATCTATTGCTATGAGCTTGTGAGTTCAAGACACGTATATTGCTTTTATCATTATTCTCTTCATCTTAAAACTACATCCTTTGCGGTTCAAACACAAGAACACGCCATTCTAACATCTAACCTGTTCGAGAGAAAGGTTATTTGTCTAGAAAAGAAGACGCATAGACCAACGCCAGTCTAACATTTAACTTGTTCGAGAGAAAGGTTATTTGTCTGGAAAAGAGATAATGTCAAGGTAGTAGGACACCCTTTCCTATTAAAAAGCTAGTGCCGTAACTGGACTAACCTCTTGGAGAATTCGTACCGCTAGACACACTTTAAGCTCGAGAGAGTTAAAGTGAAATAGTCCTTGTTTAGGTCGAGAGACGCTTGGATTTACCATCGACTACAATTCTCTATAAGCAATTGCATGTCAAGACTCTACACACTCATAGCCAATAGAGACGTATACCTCAGAAGGTGGACATAACCCCAACGCCTCAATTCTCATTGTTTCACAACCTACGAAATACTCTCTTTTTACTTTATTATTTTCAGCTTTTATTTCATTACTTTGGTTACTTATTACAATCCCCCCTTCTTACGAGACTTGCACCAAAAGTCTATTAATTTTGCGTACTTGTTGACCAAGCTATTCCCTGTGGGATCGATACCCAACCCAGGTTGGGTTCTATATTTGCTATCGACCGCTTTACACTCCTACGAGAGCTGTAGATTGAGCGTTATCAATGGTCTACCCAAACTACCTTTAAAGTCAATTATACAGGCCCTCAACATATCCCCAAGGGTCTGAATGGTGCGTTCAGCTTTCCCATCAGTCTGAGGGTGGAAAGCAGTACTCAGGTTCACTTGGGTACCGAAACCCCTCTAAAAAGATCACCAAAACTACGAAGAGAATTGGGTACCTTGATCGGATATAATGGATACTGATTCCCCATGCAAGCGAACTATTTCTTCAATGTACAACTTAGCATAATCATTCCCCGAGTAGTTAGTCCTCAAAGAAAGAAAGTGAGATGATTTGGTCATCCGGTATACAATCACCTAAATGAAAGCATATTAGTTTTGGGACCTCGGAAGCCCCGTGATGAATTCCATATTGATCATCTCCCTCTTCCACATAAGCAAGGCTATCTCTTTAGAAGTGTCACCTGGTCTCAAGTGTTCTACTTTGACTTGTTGACAATTCAAACACTTGGAAACAAAATCAGCAATGTCACATTTCATATTGTTCCACCAATATATTGCCTTAAGGTCATGGTACATTTTTGTAGAGCCTGGGTAAACAACATACCTCAACGTGTGAGCTTCATCAAGGATCCTCTCTCACAAAATATCCACATTCGGTACACATGGCCTACCTTGATACCTCAAAATACCATCACCGCCAATTTTAAACGCCATCACCTTCTGTTGACCCACATCATTTTTAATCTGGATCAAGATGGGGTCTTTTTCCTACTTCTCCTTAACTTCAGCACATTGGGAAGATTTAGCAAACTCATGAACAATTACTCCTCCATCTTCAAAATCTAGAAGTCGAGCCCTCAAATTTGCAAGTCGGTGAATATCTTTCACAATCTCTTTTTTTCCTTTCTCAACATGAGAAAGACTGCCTATAGATAAGTTGCTGAGGGCATCGACCATCACATTCACCTTGCGCAGATAATAGTGCAGGCTCATGTCATAACCCTTCAATAGTTCCAACCACCACCTCTGCCTGAGATTCAGTTCTTTCTGTGAGAAGACATACTGTAAACTTTTATGGTCAGTGAAAATATCAATGTGTACCCCATATAGATAATGCCACCAGATTTTAAGTACAGACACAACAACAGCTAACTCCAAGTCATGGGTGGGGTAATTTTGCTCGTGCACCTTTAGTTGTCTAGATGTATAAACTACCACCTTACCATGTTGCATAAGTACACATCCAAGTCCCACCCGAGACATACCACAGTACATAACAAAACCCTTTGTTCCCTCATAAAGGGTCAAAACAGGTGCAATAGTCAACCTATCTTTCAATTTCTCAAAACTATTCTCACAGGATTCAGACCAAAAGAATTTTACCTTTTTTTGTGCCAACCTAGTAAGTAGCGCAGCTATGGAAGAAAAACTTTCCATGAACCGTCTGTAGTACCCCGCCAAACCCAAAAAGCTCCGGATATCGATTGGAGTCATGGGTATGGGCCACTTTCTCACTGCCTCAATCTTTTGGGAATCGACCTTAATTCCCTCACTATACATGATATTCCCCAAGAAGGAAATAACACTAAGCTAGAATTCACACTTGGAAAATTTTGAATACAATTTATGTTCCTTGAGGGTTTGAAGGATAATTCGAAGGTAGCTGGCATGGTCCTCCTCACTCTTAGAGTAAACTAAGATGTCGATAATGAAAACTATGAAGAAAAGGTCTTGAAACTGACAAAACACTTTATTCATAAGGTCTATGAAAGCAGTAGGGGAATTAGTCAGTTCGAAGGACATAACCCAGAACTCATAATGGCCATATCGGGTGCGAAAAGCTATTTTGGGAATATCGACCTCCCTAACATTCAACTGATGATACCTCGAATGAAGGTCTAGCTTTGAGAAATGCTTAGCACCTTGAAGTTGGTAAAAAAAGATCATGAATTCTAGGAAGAGGGTATTTGTTCTTAACAGTGACCGTATTAGATGATGGTAATTTATACACATACGAAGGAAACCATTTTTCTTACGTACGAAGAGAACAGGTGCACCCCAGGGAGAAATGCTAGGATGAATAAAGCCCTTGTTAAGAAGATATTTTAACTGCTCTTTCAACTCTTTCAACTCTATAGGAGCCATTCAATATAGCGGGAGAGAAATACGACGAGTGTCCGGAAATAAGTCAATGCCAAAATCTATCTCCCTACCGGGTGGTATTCTTGGGAGATCATCAGGAAAGACTTTATGAAAATTCATTAACTATAGGGATAGATTGGAGAGAAGGACTTTTAGCACTGGAATATTTAACCCGAATAAGATGATACAAGCAGCCCTTGGAAATAAGCTTACATGCTCTGAGATATGATATGAATTTCCCTCTAGGTGCTATAGAATACCCCTTATACTCTATCACTGGCTCATTTAAAAAGAATAAAGTGACTTTTTGGGTCCTACTACAATGACCTGGGACTACCCCTTAGTTGTCACACGGTTCTTACGACCCCGAAGGACCATAAGCTAACCCATGAATGATATCTTCTATGAGCACTGAATAATAATACTGAAATTAATGCAAAAAATAGGCTGAAATTCCATAAGGTTCAAAACATCTAAAATACTGATAATGAATAATAACATTTGAATCTGAAATACTGTCTAAATATCTACTATGAAAAACCTCTAACTAAATATGCCAGAAAGTTGAGTTGATGGGAAAATACCTCTACTAACTCTATCTACTAAAATACTGCTAAGCTAAAGTACTGAAATAAAAGACTATCCTTGATAGATAAGGACTCACTGTTAAATCTGCTACTGCTAACTGAACCTGGCTAAGCGAGGTCAGGAATCTAAGCGTTCGAACCTATGAAATAAAACATCATAGCACAGGAAAGACTGCATCAGTACATGTGAATATGCTGGTATGCTAGATGAGGTAAGGCTGAATGCAAGGGTTCATATGCATGAACAAAAATTGACTAAATGATATAAAGTAACTAAACATAAGAGTACGTGTATACTATAACTGAGTTCTGCTAACTACATAACTGATATCTAAAATTATTGATAATTGAATTACTGATAATGATTGACTGTGTCTGACAGTCCTTATTTTATAAAACTGAGCTAAGTTCTAAACTGAAGACTGAAACTAAAACCGTGGGAGGTAATTATCTAACCGACATGCCCCAAATGAGAGATGATAATTGAGATGGGGTCTAATATATAACCCCAATTAGAAGGGTGGAAGTATCGTGCCACAGGTAAAGAAAACTATTGTGGAGTCAGTCCTAAATAACGGGTGACTCCTGAGATCAGTCCTAATCTAGCGGGTGATCCCTGAGTATGTTAGTCCTATCTAATGGGTAACATCTAATAACATGCGTTGGCTATGTAGTTCTGGAACTTAGGAATTATTTCTAGGGACCCATTCCTAACTAACGGTAGTGCCTCCATCCCTAGGCTCGCTCGGTGCTGAACCCTACTCCCAACTGTAAAACACTGAACTGAGTATACTGAACTGGACTAGACTGATACTGAAATTACTGAGTTTTCATAAGTTCTGTAACTAACTAGATTCTACTGAGTTCTGTAACGAACTGAGAGTACTACTGATTGTGACATGACTGATACTATTCTGTAACTGACACTGGCTCTAAGTAACAACTATATTATCGGGTATTAAATACCCTCGGGACTCGATAGCATGAAAATTAAAGCAAATCATAATCTTGAATAACATGACAATGTTCACTTGGTCATAATTCATTCATAAAGGCATTTCATCAAACAACTGTGATGCATTAACTTGTACATGAATGGGATCACATAATAAGTTATCATGTCTTCACTATTTAATTCACATAAGCATTTTATCAAACACTTGTAGGGAATAAGCTTGTACATGATTAAGATCTCATAATAACATCTCATAATTTCCTCTATCTACTTCACATTGGAATTTTAGCAAATACTTGGGGAGCATGAGTATTTCACATGATAATGGTCATCACATAAACATCATGAATACAATACTTAATTACAAATTCAAGAGTTTAGCATGTAATTCATATAATTGCCCCTAAATACTATTCTATTTTTCATGAATTTTATCAAAATCATGGATTGGAACCCAACTAATATTATAAACATGAATTCAATCTAATTCAAATATAGAAATCATAAATTCATCATTTGTGTATTTTGAAAAAGGATTCTTGGACTTCATGGGTGAAAGGGACCATGAATGAACATCTAACATACCTGATAAAAAGAGTTCTTGAAGGTTCTTGGAGAGATTCTTGAGCATTGACCTTGATTCTTGAACTAGGGTTTTTGCCTCTTGAGAGAGAATGATTTAATTTGATGAAAATTGAATGAATATTGATGTAACTAGGTTTATTAGGGATGATTTTTGTGTTAAAGGCTGATTAGGGCTGTTGAAAAAAACTCAAATACCCTTGGAATGATTTAAAAGCTCAGATTTTAAACCTGGAAATTAACTGAAAAATACCGATCTGGGCCCTTGGCGCGACGTGGTGCTATCGCGTTGTGTCACTAGAAAAAGGACAACTGGGAAATTACTTGGTGGAGCTACGCGGTGGTATAGCGTAGCCACTTTGTTTATGAACTGGAAGTGCACCGCGATGTGGTGGAATCGCATTGGTACACTGGAAATTGAAATTTATGAATTGGGTCTATGGCGCGATGCGCCAATATCGTGGAGCAACATTGGAAATTGATAATTTCTATTTAACACACTCCACGATGCGCTACTGGCCTGGATGACATTGTTTAATGACTGAAACTTATAATCATCATAACTTCTTACCCGATTGTCAGATTTAAAGAAAGTCTTTGACATTTTTGGGAAGAATTTAAGCTAGGTAAAAGTATGGGGTGTTACACCTTCAGTCTAATGTGGCATAACATGAATAGAGCCAGTCCATTCCTAAAATAGTATCAAAGTTAACCATATAAAGATCTATAATATCTACCATAGTATCACAATTATAGAAAGACACAACACAACTTCTGTACACCCTCCTAGCCACAACAGAGTCACCAACAGAAGTAGAAATAGAGAAGGGTTCTAGAATATTTTCGGGATCGAAGACAAAATTGACTGCCATATATGGTGTCACATAAGACAAAGTGGACCCGATATCAAGTAACACATTCACATCATGGGAGAAAATTTATAATGTACCCGTGGCCACATCTGATGAAGCCTCTGCATCCTAGTAATTAGTCAGAGAATACAATCAATTGTGACCGCTCTCGGTAGCTGAAGTAGTACCTTTGGGTGGTGGTGGTGGGGCTAAGAAATTTGCTTGAGACTTAGTATCCCCAAAACTTCCTATAGAAAATGGACAGTCCCTCTGAATGTAACCTGGCTGGCCGCAAGAATAACATACTAATCTACCAAACTGGCACTTCCCTAGATAATACTTCCTATATAAGTCACAACAAGGGTATGACCTAGCAGGTTGCATCACACTTCCTTGCTACTATGTACCCTATAATCTCAGTCCCTAGCTAGGCTGAAAATTCTGAAACATCCAATCAACTGGAGGTCTGGGCTCTGGAGTGCTGGTTGTAGACTGAGCATTACTCCAAAACTTTTTATTCGGCCACCCGTTACCCCAATTACCATCCTGGTACTGACTGTAGTTCTGGTCTAATGGTCTGGCCCTCTTGGCCTGTCTGTCTTTCTCCCTTACTTCTACAACCCTCTTCTACTACTCCTCAACCTGTTGCATGTGAACAAATAATTTAGAGAAATCAGTATCTTTGTTAGGCATTGCCCCTTTGCGCTCTAACACCAAGTCATTCGAGGGACCAGATGTAAACTTTCTCATACGGGACCTCATGTTGCTCGCCAATTTTGAAGTTTAACGAGATAATTGGTTGAATTTCAGGGTGTACTCCTTGATGCTCATCTTCCCCTATTTCAAATTCATGAACTCTTTAGCCTTGGACTCCCTCAACTCCAAGGGAAAGAATCATTCCAGGAAGGCTTCCACAAATTCGCCTCACACAGAAGGCTCAAAATTATCTCCCCTCAAATATTCCCATTCATTGTACCACTGATTGGCTACATCCTTCAGTTGATAGGCCACCTGTTCAACTCCTTCCACCTTATTCGCATGCATCACCCAAAAAATTTTCTACAACTTATCCATAAACCCTTATGGGTCCTCCTCAACCTGTGTACCCATAAACTTGGATGGGTTCAATCTCATAAATTGACCAACCTGTGTACTCTTAGATGCATCAGACGCAGACCCAACATCTATAGACAGTCAAGACTGGGAGGCTACCAACTGAGCTAGCATGTTCATTGATTGTCTGAACTCAACATTTGATGCTTCTCTCTGGAGAGGTTAAGTGCGGTTAGTCCCAGACCGAGGATCTCTTGATTCCCTAGGTGGGCTAGTCTAAACAAGAGGGACTTTCGGAGTAGTAATAAACTCAGAAGTGTGAGCCCTATTATGTGTTCTCATCCTATGGGTAGGACGAGCATCTTCAGCTTGGGTATTTTGCTCGTTGGAGTGACAGGAAGGCATGATAACTTTCTTAAATACAAGAGATCATTGATTAGAGGACATTCAAACTCTACAGCACAAACTAAATCACAAAAGAAGGGAGACATTCCTCAACGCCTTGTATCCTCCTACTTATAAGTGTGGTGCGCTACACACCTATAAATAGGACTCTACCCGATGCTATTTCACAGAAAACCTTGGACCATGAATGTGCTCTAATACCAAGTTTAACAAGACTCAAGCCGGGACCTGGTCATGACGGACATCCCAAACCATAAAGGCTCAGACACCCCTTTTTATTTTGTAACCTGAACATCATTCGTAAATAATAAAGAAAAGATGCAAAAATTAAGCAAACAGAATCATGGTCATGTCCTGAGTTCAATTAAATATTTAAGAAGGAAATCCATAAACATCTAGACAACATCTACTTCAGTCTGCGAAATCTGTAATATATCTGAATTTAACAACTTGTCAAAAACTGGGACAAGACCCCCAGTCAGACCTAAAACCAAAATAAATAACAATGTTTAAAAGAAAAAGCCCTTCCAAAATAAAGAAGTCTCACCAAATGCACACTTCTATCTGATAAATCTACATCTTAGCGAGACCTCTGGACTGAACCTCATACCTTGAAATATAGAGAGTCAATACAATTATACTAGTATACAAAGCAATCAAAAATAATGTACTTTAATAAATCATAAGAGAGAGCATTTCATAAAATGTTATGCATGGGATAACTTAAAACCCATGGGCAACTTTAAATGATCTTAAAATAATTTTGTTGATGCAATTCCTTTCTTTGTGTTACTTCTGAGCTAAGTGGTACGCCCTACATATCTAAAAGTATCCTACGGGAAATATGGGATCCACCCTTAACTCGGCGGTCAACCCCCTAACCCAAGTTTGCCACAAGGGTTGGAGTATCTGAATTTGATACGCCATAGGACACTAGGCTAGTGTATAATCCCTTTTTAGGGATAATATAAACTCATATAAAAAAAATGGTTTTGGGCAATGAATTGTATGACTCATGCCTACTTCGGGTAATCACCTAACTCTCTTAGTGCCCATTTTTAACCTGTTCTAGACATGCATTTTATAAATTTAAAATCTAAAATCTAAAATGAAATCTGTATTCTGTTCTGAGTTTATTATGGGCTTATCTGATGTGGTACCGTCATACCAAGACTTGCAAGTCGTATATCTGAGCCATAAAATATCGTGTATGATTCTTTCATTTAAAACACTGTTCATACCACCAAAGCATTGAGACAATGTAAGAGAATTCATATTTCAAAACATAAGTTAAAACCATGCAAAGATTCTCATCCTTTCAACAATTCCAATAAGTGGTGCTCAATTTCTCAAATATCCTTAAATTCCTTCAATGATCACATTTACCATTTAAGTCATGATAATATTCCCCTCTCCAATTCTCAACCATCATAAAATTCATATAAGATAATAAAGCTCTTGACTCATTCTTTTAATTGTGCAATTTAGGAATCCATAACTTGTAAATCAAGTAGTAACACAATGGGAGATGGGAAGATTCAATAATTCATGCTCTCAATTCCTATTTCAAATATTCAAACACATACGTACATATACACTAACCAAATTAATTTCAAGGGAAGGATTCAAGACCAAAGCAATATTATCAAAGGGTTTTAAAATGCATAATTATAATTGTAAATCCAATCCCCTTTATAAATTCATGATTTCTAAACCTTTAACATAATTAAGAAGAGTTTACTATGCCCGTGTAGTTTTAGAAAACCACCCACATACCTTAGATTACTTAGTATGGAGAGTGGAACCCGAATCTTGATTAAGTTCTTGAAATTCTTGAGCTTAAGGATGGACTCTTGATCTTTGGGGAGAGGATTAAGGTTTTAATTTGAGAGGATATGAGTAGTTTATAATGTATTTAGCCCTAACCACGAGTTAATTTTGTGTTATGACTCAGTTAATATCAGGGAAATAGACTAAAATACCCTCTTGGATCCGAGAGCAAGTAAATAAAATGAACTGGGCACCCATCGTGTTACTCGATGCGATGCATCGATATAACGTCAAGCCACTGTTCCATTGATGTGACCATTGACACGGTGCGATGACATCGCTTTGAGATACTATTTGGATAACATGATTATCAACGTGGTGCGTTTACATCGGGTTGAGCTACTACTATGCTAACCCAAACGCATATCAAATGTTGTCTGAAAAGTCTAAAACTTTCCCAGGACAACCCCTTTACACTCCTGGACATAAATCAATTTTAAAATCCAAATCTTTAGGTTGGAAAGATTGATTTAGGGAGTATAAAATTTAGAAAGGTTTTGACACTTAGAAAGATTTTCAAGTTGCTAGCTTCTCAAGCATGCTACTAGGTGTGGTACTATGCCAAAATTTTTATGGGGTGTTACACTAAATCATGCCCTTCTTTTGTTGTAAACACAAAGTGTTTCTAGACAAAGAAGTAGACAACGATACCGAATTTGATCTAACCATTATTCAAAAGGAAAAAACAAAAGGACAGAGCATAACCAAGTTCTAATTTTTGATATCATACCTATCCTAGGCTATGTGGGCATCATGTCATCTGTAGTTCCCAGGGTTGAAAAGAAAGGACTGTACTAGGTTGGAGAGTCCAGTGAGGTCTTGTCGAGGTTCCGATCTGCGGCTCTATCATTACATCAAAAATAAAAATTACAAGTTAACCAGATAGATGAAATTACAAAAACTTTATATGTATAGTTTCTCATAATTCTTGTCTTTAGTCTTCAATGCATTATCAAGTGATAAAATATCCGATTTTCTTTGAACTGAACTTGCCAACAAACTCTTCTTCCATGTAAAATTTGTTGTTAAAGATAAACTCGAACATTAACCATGTTCTTTCATATGGGACTTTGAACTTTGACCCTGAATTTGAAAATCTTCACCTTATTCTCCAGGAAGGCTCCTGAATTACAATTCTCGACCTTGTTTCTTGTCTTTCAATTTCTTCACCCTTTTCTCCACGTGGACCCATGAGTTGCTATTTCTTCAATATGTTGACATTCAATTTCCTCACCTTGTTTCTTGACTTTTAATTTCTTCACCCTGTTGCTTGACTTTTCAATTTATTCACCCTATTCTCTAGGTGAGCTCCTGACTTACAATTTTTTTTCAATTTGTTGACTTTCAATCCCATCACCCTGTTCTTCGAGTGGGATCTCAATTTTCATACTTCATTACTCTATTCTCCGAGAACCCTCCCAACTTGGAATTTCATCACCTTATTTTTAGGCAGGCTCCCAACTTGTAATTTTGGCATCCTGTTCTCTGACGAACTCCCAACGTGCAATTTCCTCACCCAATTTTCCAGGAGGGCTCCTAACTTACAATTTCATCACCCTATTCTCCGGGCAGACTCCTGACTTCATATTTCATTATCTTGTTCTTTGGGTGAACTCCCAACTTGTTATTTCATCATCCTGTTCTTTGGATGGACTCCCAACTTGCAATTTCGTCACCCTATTCTCCAGGCGGGCTCCTGAATTTTAATTTTATCACCTTGTTATCCGGGCGAGCTCCTGACTTGCAATTTTATCACCCTGTTCTTCAGGCGGTCTCCTGACTTTCAATTCATTACTTTGTTTATGTTCATTTACATCACCCAATTCTCTGGGTGGGCTTTCAACATGCAATTTGATCACTTTGTTGACTTTCATTTACATCATCCTATTCTGTGGGAGGACTCCTGACTTGAAATTTCATCACCCTGTTCTTCAGGTGGGATCCTAACTTTAAATTACATCATCCTGTTCTTTGAGAGGGCTCTCGACTGACAATTTCATTACCCTATTCTTCAGGTGGGCTCCTGACTTTCAATTTTATCACTCTATTCTCCAGGCAAGCTCCTGACTTGTAATTTCATCACTCTGTTCTCTGAGTATGCTCCCAACTTTAAATTTCATCACTATATTCTTCGGGTAAGCTCCTGACTTTCAATTTCATTACTCTATTCTTTGGGCGAGCTCCCGACTTGCAATTTTAGCACCCTTTTCTCTGAGAGGGCTCCCGACTTACAATTTCATCACCCTATTCTTTAGGTGGCCTCCTGACTTTTAATTTCATCACCTTGTTCTTTAGGTGGGCTCTTGACTTTCAATTTCATCACCCTATTCTTCGGGCAGGATCCTAAAATCAAAGTTAAAACTACACAAAAATTATCCCAAACAAAGATTATGATAAAGAAATATTCCATTTTGAAAAACTAAAATCCCATTTTTCAGGATGGTCCTGAGAACAAATTAAAATCTCATTTTCTAGGTGGGTCCTGATTAGTATGAAAACTCATAAATATGTTCTCCCAAAGGTAGTTGAACTTAATGAACATAAATTTTCCTCTGTTTCATCAAAGAAAAATTTGTCAGTTAAAAATTTAGTGGTGGCTTGCAACACTTGGCTTTCTAGGCACCTGCTTCAATGCTCGTTCTTTTCATCTTTTTTTATATTGTTGGTATTTTCCCCTATCTTTTTGCATCAATTGACCCAATTCCAGATTAGGGGAAGTTAATTTGATCTAAACACCAAATTTCTATTTTACCATGTCTCTGAGATGCACCTTTTGAAACCTGATATTTCCCTGAATCCAGAAACATATCGGTTGATAAACTATCTTTGCTTTGTTTTGATTTATGATCTTGTTTCATTCATGTGCTGGTCCTTGGATTTTCTTCATGCAATTGAGGAAACTAGTAGCAAGTTTTGAAATTATTTCTCACTTGTTTTGACACAGACTTAGCTCAAAGATGTAAAGAAATCATGGTGACTTTTTGTCACGACCCAAACCGAGGCCCTGGCTGTGACGGTCCTCCCTAACCATGAAGGTTAGATACACCTCTTAGCTTGTAATCATAAGAATAACTCATCTATTATCATAATGCGGAAGTAAACTGGAAACACAGTAGTTCTATTATTTCAACTTAACAATATGGGACATAAGTTCATAAGAAACCCAACACCATCTATATCAAGTCTATGAAGTCTCTACTGAACTAAAAACACTAATCTTTCTGAAATCGAGACAAGGCCCCTGGTCAGATCATGAACTAAAAATCAAATCAAAATCAACACATGGACAAAGTCCTTCCGTAATAAGGGAGGTTCACCAACTCCAAATGTCTGACAATGATCTACTTATTAGCGAGGCAATGGTACAGGGACTTAGAACATGAAATATAGGGGGTCAATACACGAAGGTACTGGTATGAGAAACAATCCAAAATAACTTTATGACCCCGGGAAATTTTTCATTGAAATTTTATGCATAAACGTGTTGGGTTCAATATTCTAGAAAGAATTATAAATTTTTCGTGTGGAATGTATTAGATTATAACCCACCATTGCTTAGAATATCGAATAATATTTCCAACAACATATGGATCATCCAAACTGGACACCCGAGCGACAAGTTATGAACATTTCGATCGAATCGTAAATAGTAGTGAATAGTAAAACGTGTAGGAAAAAGTACTGAGGCCTGGCGTATTTTTTCTCCAACTTTAAACGATCATAACTCCTTGTAAATAATGATCTGGGTGATATACTATATATCAACAAAAAGCTCTGTGAGTCCTCTTTCCAATGAAATTGGTTTCATCCAATTTGTCTACGGAGCAAAAACCTATGGTCGATCTACTTCAGCCTATCAAAAGTGAATTTTTTGGTCAACTTCAAACAATCATAACTTCTCGTACACAATGATCTGGGTGAGATACTATATATCAGTGAAAATATATGAGAGTCCTCTTTCTAATGAAATTGGTTTCATCCAATTTGGATATTGGAGTAAAACGTTATGGCTGATTTACTTTAGACTATCAAAATAGTCCACCAAAGGACATATTCGAGAATTATTTGATTTTTTTAGGGGTGTTTTGTTCATTCCCCCTCACCCAAAATGCATCCAAACCCCACATTAAGGACTATTAGAAGCATTATATGTTATATTTCATCAAATTCCCTAAAAAAGAAAACCCTAAGCTCCTACATCCAACTTCAAGAACCTTCAAAGTTCACCATTAATTCTGCAAATTTATTCAAGATTCCAAGTTCCTAGTTCAAGAACTCCAAGAACCATCATTCAAAGGCACGATTAACATATCAAAAATGAATATCGATCTAAAGTTCATCATTCAAGGTATGTGGGATTTTTCAACAAGAACTCTCTTTCGTTCTAGTGCCCAAAAGTAATTTTCTTTACAAAGGCATGATTTTTATTTGATTTTTATGAATTTGTAGCATGAACCCATATCTTATGATGATTATTATGAAATCTTGATGTTTATGATTTTGAAAGATGAATTTACATGTGTGGAGATATAAAGGATGAATCTTGAGCGATATTTATCATGATTTTGATATTTGGGTCGTGAATCCCCATTGAAAATTGTATTTTTTGTGAAAGTGTGTGTTATAAGCACGTTGATGTTGAATATTTGAGATATTTTGAATGATTTGACCTTTTGATCTTAATGGAGTTGTTTTGAACTCGAGTGTGAAAGAAATCCACAACGTGGTTGATTTTGATAGATGGGAAGCATGATGGCTCCCGATGTATATTTATATATTACTGAAATTATTTTGTTGTGGATTGTCTTTGAAATGATCTAAGCTAAGTATGGCAGAAATCTTTAGCACTGAGTGGGAGGTATAAAGCGACCTTACTTCCCTAGAACTACGTGCCCCCGTAGGAGTGAGCCTGAGGCTGATTTATATAGTGATCATTGGTTTGTGTGGATTTGATATCATAGTCCTACTCCGATGGCAAGGATAGGATGGCTCTCCCCAACATGGGTTGTACGTTGGACTCCATGTAGCCACATGGTTTATGTCTGTTATAGGATCTCCTAGTGTGTTTGTGTTTCCTTGTGTCTATGGTGAATGGTGAAGTGATTTGAAAGTGGAATTGTGAAAGTTATTCTTTTGAAAGATTTAAATGATATTTACTTTATGAGAATTGATATTCTTCATGAACGGAAACTGATTGGCAAATTATATGATGACTCACATGTGTTATTGTACTTATTTCATCATCTCATGATTATGATGATTTTGTTCGGTCTATATGAGTCTTTCATACATTCTGCCTATTTCTTATAAATATTTATGATGATGATGTTTATACAACTGCATACACCCCCATATACTCGGTTCCTTTCCATGGTACTGACCCACATCTTCAGATATAGGCTACATTTTCTCACAATGTAGGTTCAGGTGCTCAGTTCCAGGTTCAACAGTGAGTCTTCGGGCACGCTGTTCTACATCCTCTGTTGTGGTGAGTCCTCATGTTCTGAGGATGTGATGTCTGATGTTGGTTTCACAAAATTGTTTACATTTGATAACTAAGTATGAGTCAGTTGGGGCATGTCTCAATGGCTCGTTGGTTTTGTTGATTCTCTTAGAGGCTTGTCAGACTAGTATAGATGTTGGGAGTTGACTAATAAGTCGTATTTTGTTATCTTTTGGAAATTCTTTTATTCTTGGATGATGATTACTCTGTTGATATTTGAGGTTTATTTATGGAAACCCCATTTATTTGTGTTGAACTGAATAAAAATCGCTCAAAGGGTTAGCTTGGGGCTACTCATAGCCTCAAGCACCGTGTGACACTCCGGGACCCATTTTTCGGGGTGTTACAAACTTGGTATCAGAGCCTAAGGTTTTAAGGTGTCCTAGGGAGTCTGACAAGCCACGTTAAGTATAGTCTTGATCATCGGTGTATAGCGCGCCACATCTATGAGCAAGAGGCTTCAATACATTTTAGGAAAAAGTGTGATTCTTTCTTTCAGAAGTCTATTGTGCTTAAAGTATCTCTCTCTACTATTGATTCATGCTTTCCTCTTTAAGAAATATGCCTCCACGTTGAGCAAGAAGAAATAATGATGGTCAACAACCTTAACCCGCTGACCCATTGAATGAAAACGTGTCTCATGCTGAATTTCAAGTAGCCTTTTAGGCGCTGGACCAAGCTATTACTGCAAATGTTCAGGCCAACCTGGCCCCAGCTCCACAACAGCAGGGAGGTAATTCAGTTGCTGCAAGGATTCGTGACTTCATGTGGATGAATCCACTGGAATTCTATGGGTCCAAGTTTGATGAGGATCCACGATTGTTCTTAGAGGAGGTGTGGAAGATTACTCAGGTAATGTATGTATCTAAGGAACATAGTGTGGAGTTGGTTGTGTATAGGTTGAATGACCTTGCTTATGACTGGGTTGTTGCTTGGAGTAAAGGTAGAGGTGAGGGATCTTCCCTACGACTTAGCAAGAATTCTAGCATGCATTCCTGGATAAGTTTTTCCCTTTGGAGATGAGGGAGGTGAAGGTGGAAGAGTTTATGAACCTGCGACAGGGCTCTATGACTATTAGGGAATACTGTCTAAAGTTTAATCAGTTGGCTAAGTATGATCCTGACTTAGTGGTTGATAATTGGGCTAGTATGAGTAAGTTTGTGATTAGAGTGTCTAGTTATGTGGTTAAGGAGTGTAGGTCTGCTATGCTGAATAGTGAGATGAATCTTTCTAGGCTGATGACTCATGCCCAACAGATTGAGGCAGACAAGATTAAGGAAAGAGATAGAATAAAAGAGAATACGAGAGCTAGGTCCGAGCAGCACGGATAAGGCTAGACTAGATCGTAGGGAGGGAGTCGCCCTCAATATCAGGATCATTTGTTTATGCCATCACCGTCATCTACTAGTGCTCCCGTACCTAGAGGTAGGCAGGAGCAAGGTAGCAGGTCATATGCATCCAGGTCCCAGTATAGTGCTGGCAGTAAGCCAAATCGTCCCTTGTATCCTAAGTGTGGTAGGGCTCATTCGGGTGAGTGTTGGGGTGAGAAGAGGGGTTTTTTCTGGTATGGTGACATGGGTCACAGAGTTTGAGATTGTCCACAGGATGGACAAGGGTGTCGTGACTATCGCCCTCAGACCCAGATTCAGACTGTTAGTGCTCCAGTTCCAGTGACTCGCCTAGCCCCAACTCAGGGCACCTCTTCTAGTAATGCTGGCGGGCAGTGCCAGATTAGATTCTATGCTTTACCATCCCGCCAAGAACAGGAGGACTCTCCCAATGTGGTTACTGGTATGCTTTGTATATTTAAGTTTGATGTGTATTCTTTGTTGGATCTTGGATCCAGTTTCTCATATATTACACCTTTGATTGCTGTGAATTTTGAAATGAGTCCCGAGATTATTCCTGAGCCTATCCTAGTTTCTACCCCAGTGGGTGATTCGATTATTTCCCAGAAAGTGTATAAAAAGTGTCCTGTTACCATTCTTCATAGAGTCTTGTTGGCTGATCTGATTGAGTTAGACATGGTAGATTTTGATATGATTCTGGGTATAGACTGGTTGTATTCTTCTTATGCCTCTGTTGATTGTCGGACCTGAGTGGTCAAGTTTCAATTTTTGGGTGCATCCGTGTTTGAGTGGTCTGGGAATTCTGTGTCACCTAAGAGTCATTTTATCTCTTACCTCAAAGCTAAAAAGCTTATTTCTAAGGGGTGTATTTACCATTTGGTTAAAGTCAAAGACACTAAGTCTGAGACTCCAACTTTCCAGTCTGTTAACGTCGTCAATGAGTTTTCTGATGTCTTTCTGGATGATCTCCCAGGGAAACCTCCTGATAGAGAGATAGAGTTCGAGATTGATTTTCTTCCTGATACTCAGCCCATTTCTATTCTTCCTTACCGTATGACCCCTGTAGAACTTAAGGAGTTGAAAGAGCAACTCAAAGATCTACTAGATAAGGGTTTCATAAGGCCCAGTGGTTCTCCTTAGGATGCTCCTGTATTGTTTGTGAGAAAGAAAGATAGCTCTTTGCGTATGTGCATTGATTACCACCAACTGAATAAATTCACCGTAAAAAACAAGTACCCCTTTCCCAGAATAGATGATTTGTTTGACCAATTTCAAGGTGCAAGTTATTTCTCAAAGATAGACCTTCATTCCGGCTATCATCAACTCAAAGTTAGGGAGTGTGACATCCCAAAAAATGTTTTTTGAACTCGTTATGGTCATTTTGAGTTTCTTGTTATGTATTTTGGGTTAACTAATACCCCAGCAGCTTTCATGGACCTCATGAATCGAGTGTTCAGACCATATCTGGATATGTTTGTCATAGTGTTCATCGATGATATACTGATGTACTCCCGTAGTGATGATGAATATTTTGATCATCTCCGAACTGTCTTGCAAACCCTTAGAGATCACAAGTTGTTTACCAAGTTCAGTAAGTGTGAGTTTTGGCTAAGGTCAGTTGCTTTTCTAGGTCATATCATTTCTTCCGAGGGTATTAGAGTTGATCCCCAAAAGACTGAAGTTGTTACAAATTGGCCTAGACCTACTTCTCCGACTGATATTTGAAGTTTCTTAGGTTTAGCTAGTTATTACCGCCGTTTTGTTGAGGGTTTCTCCTCTATAGCATCTCCTATGACTTGTTTGACCCAAAAGAAAGTAAAGTTCTTGTTGTCCGAATTTTGTGAGAAGAGTTTTCAGGAGTTGAAGACTCGACTCACTTCAGCCCCTATTTTGACTTTGCCTGATGGTGTTGATGGTTTTATGGTGTACTGTGATGCTTCGAGAGTTGGGTTGGGTTGCGTATTGATGCAGAAGGGTAAGGTGATAGCTTATGCTTCTAGATAGTTGAAACCCCATGAGAAAAATTATCCCACCCATGACCTTGAGTTGGCTGCTGTTGTGTTTGCTTTGAAAATCTAGAGACACTATTTGTATGGTGTCCATGTTGATGTTTTCACTGATCATAAGAGTCTGCAGTATGTGTTTACCCAGAGAGAATTAAATCTTAGGTAGAGACGATGGTTAGAATTGTTAAAGGACTATGATATGAGTGTGTTATACCATCCGCGCAAGGCCAATATTATGGTGGATGCCTTAAGTAGAGTGTCCATGGGTAGTGTTTTGCATGTGGTAGAATGTAAGAAAGAGTTGGCTTGTGATGTACATCGTTTGGCTAGATTGGGGGTTAGGTTGTTTGACTCAGTTGAAGGTAGTATAGGGGTTCAGAGTAGTTTTGAATCCTCCTTGGTTTCGGAAGTGAAGGAAAAGCAATACTTAGATGCTAGTTTGGTCAGACTGAAGGAGTCAGTCAAGGACCAAAAAGTAGAGGTTTTCTCCCAAAGGGGAGATGGTGTGTTGAGTTTGCAGGGTAGATTGTGTGTCCCAAATGTTAATGATCTGAGACAGAGGATTATAGCTGAAGTGCAGGGGGAGCGATATTCTATTCATCCTGGTGCCACCAAGATGTACCGAGACTTGCGGGAAATCTATTGGTGGAGTGGCATAAAGAAAGATATAGAAGTATTTGTAGCTAAGTGTGCAACATGCCAACAGGTTAAGGTTGAACACCAAAGACCTGGTGGTATGATGCAAGAGTTTAGTATTCCCACCTGGAAGTGGGAAGAGATAAATATGGACTTCGTGATTGGCTTACCTCCTTCCCGACGCCATCATGATTCCATTTGGGTTGTGGTTGATAGGTTGACTAAGTCTGCTTATTTCTTGCCTATTCATACTTCATATACAGCTGAGGATCATTATAGATTGTATATTCGAGAGCTAGTCAGACTGCGTGGACTTCCCTTGTCTATTAATTCGGATAGGGGTACTCAGTTCACTTCGCAATTTTGGAAAACTTTTCAGAAGGGTCTTGGTACCTAAGTGCTTTTGAGTTCTGCTTTTTATCTGCAGACCGATGGTCAGGCTGAGCGGACCATCTAGACCTTAGTGTATATGTTGAGAGCTTGTGCACTTGACTTTAAGGTAAGTTGGGATGATCACTTACCGTTGATAGATTTTGCTTACAATAACAGTTTCCACTCTAGTATTGGCATGGCTTCGTTTGAAGCCTTATATGGGAGGAAGTGTAGATCACCCATAGGTTGGTTCGAGGTGGTTAAAGCGGCTTTGAGTGGTCCTGATTCGGTATTTAAGGCTATGGAAAAAGTTAAGTTGATTAGGGAAAGGTTGAAAACTGTGAAGAGTCGTCAGAAGTCATATGCGGATGTTAGAAGGAGAGACCTTGAGTTTGAAGTTAGTGACCTAGTGTATCCAAAAATTTCACCCATGAGGGGGGGTGAAGAGATTCAGAAAGAAGGGGAAGCTTAGTCCCCGTTATGTTGGTCCTTACAAAACTCTTAGCCGTGTTGGTAAGGTACCTTATGAGGTCAAGTTGCCTTCCGAGTTGTCCTCTGTTCATCCAATATTCCATGTCTCCATGCTTAGAAAGCATATTAGCTATGTTGTGGTAGTGGATTCCTCTGTGAGTGTTGACATTCAAGAAAATCTTTCTTTTGATGAGATTCCTGTTGAGATTCTTGATTTCGGTGTCCGAAGACTAAGGAACAAAGAAGTTCCCTTGGTCAAGGTGTTGTGGCGAAACCAATCTGTTGAGGGTGCAACTTGGCAAGCTGAGGCGGATATGCGATCCAAGTACCCGCACCTATTTTCCGCGAACTCTGATCAAGCCGAAGGTACCATTCTTTCCTAAATCATGCACTTTTGATAAAAGTTGCAGCAGTTCAACTGTCATTTATTATGTGTTCAGCTGTAGTTTCTTGAATTTATGCATTCTATGTTGCATTAAGAGTGAGAAATGATGTGGTAATGAGTCTAACAAATGGTTTTAGCTGTATGATCTATTTCCTATCTAATCTTGGAATGTCTAGCGTCATTCAAGGAAGAATGTTTCCAAGGGGGGATGATGTAATACCCCGGGAAATTTTTTATTGAAATTTTATGCGTAAACGTATTGGGTTCTATATTCTAGAATGAATTATAAATTTTTCGGGCGGAATATCTTAGATTATGACCCACCATTGCGTAGAGTATCAAATAATTATAAAAATGATATGTGGATCATCCAAAATGGACACCCGAATGACGAGTTATGAACATTCCGATCGAACTATGAATAGTAGTGAACAGTAAAACGTGCAGGAAAAAGTACTGAGGCTTGGCGTATTTTTTCTCCTACTTTAAAAGATCATAACTCCTTATACATAATGATCTGGGTGATCTACTATATGTCAACAGAAATCTCTGGGAGTCCTCTTTCCAATGAAATTGGTTTCATCCAATTTGTCTTTCAGAGCAAAAAGTTATGATCGATCTACTTCAGCCTATCAAAAGTGATATTTTGGGTCAACTTCAAATGATCATAAATCCTTGTACACAATGATCTGGATGAGATACTATATATCAATGGAAATATATAAGAGTCCTCTTTCGAATGAAATTGGTTTCATCCAATTTGGATATCGAAGTAGAACTTTATGGTTGATCTACTTCAGACTATCAAAACAGTCCACCATAGGATAGATTCGAGAATTATTTGATTTTTTAGGGGCGTTTTGGTCATTCCTTCTCACCCAAAATCCGTCCAAACCCGATATTAAATCCTATTAGAAGCATTATATGTTATATTTCATCAAATTCCCTCAAATAGAAAATCCTAAGCTCCTACATCCAACTTCAAGAACCTCCAAAGTTCACCATTAATTCTGCAAATTTATTCAAGATTCCAAGTTCCTAGTTCAAGAACTCCAAGAACCATCATTCAAAGGCACAATTAACATCTCAAAAATGAGTATCGATCTTAAGTTCATCATTCAAGGTATGTGGAGTTTTTCAACAAGAACTCTCTTTCGTTCTTGTGCCCAAAAGTAATTTTCTTTACAAAGGCATGATTTTTATTTGATTTTTATGAATTTGAATCATGAACCCATATCTTATGATGATTTTTATGAAATCCTGATATTTATGATTTTGATATATGAATTTACATGTGTGGAGATATAAAGGATGAATCTTGAACGATATTCATCATGATTTTGATATTTAGGTCGTGAATCCCCATTGGAAATTATATTTTTTTAAGAAAGTGTGTGTTATAAGCACGTTGATGTTGAATATTTGAGATATTTTGAATGATTTGACCTTTTGATCTTAATGGAGTTGTTTTGAACTCGAGTGTGAAAGAAATCCACAACGTGGTTGATTTTGATAGAAGGGAAGCATGATGGCTCCCGATGTATATTTATATATTACTGAAATTATTTTGTTGTGGATTGTCTTTAAAATGATCTGAGCTAAGTCCGAGAGAAATCTTTAGCACCGAGTGGGAGGTATAAAGTGACCTTACTTCTGTAAAACTACGTGCCCCCGTAGGAGTGAGCCTGAGGCTGATTTATATAGTGATCACTAGTTTGTGTGGATTTGATATCGATAGTCCTACTCCGATGGCAAGTATAGGACGGCTCTTCCCAACGTGGTTGTACGTTGGACTCCATGTAGCTCACATGTTTTATGTCGGTTATAGGATCTCCCAGTGTGTGTGTATTTCCTTGTTTCTATGGTGAATGGTGAAGTAATTTGAAAGTGGAATTGTGAAAGTTATTCTTTCGAAATATTTAAATGATATTTACATTATGAGAATTATTATTCTTGATGAACTGAAAGTGATTGACAAATTATATGATGACTCACATGTGTTATTGTACTTATTTCATCATCTCATGATTATGATGATTTTCTTCGGGCTATGTGAGTCTTTCATACATTCTAAATATTTCTTATAAATATTTATGATGATGATGTTTATACAACTGCATACACCACCATATACTCGGTTCCTTTCCATGGTACTGACCCACATCTTCGGATGTGGGCTGTATTTTCTCAAAATGTAGGTTCAGGTGCTTAGTTCCAAGTTCGACAGTGATTCTTTGGGCACACTGTTCTACATTCTCTGTTGTGGTGAGTCCTCATGTTCCGAGGACGTGATGTCTGATGTTGGTTTCATGGAATCTTTTACATTTGATAATTGAGTATGAGTCAGTTGGGGCATATCTCAATGGCTCGCTGGTTTTATTGATTCTCTTAGAGGCTTGTCAGACTAGTATAGATGTTGGGAGTTGACTAATAAGTCATATTTTGTTATCTTTTTAAAAGTCTTTTATTCTTGGATGATGATTACTCTATTGATATTTGAGGGTTATTTATGGAAATCCCGTTGATTTGTGTTGAACTAAATGAAAATGACTCAAAGGGTTAGCTTGGGGCTACTCGTAGCCTCAAGCACCGTGTGATGCTTCGGGATCCATTTTTCGGGGCGTTACAATAACATATTTTTATACAACATAGGTTAGAGGATTTCATAAAAAAATTTAACATAAGGTAAATGAAAATGCATAGGGATAACTTTAAAGCTTTGAAACACTTTTTTGTAATCATGACTCAACTCTATGAATTATTTCTGAGCTAGTTAATACACCCTACAAATCATAGTACCCACGGGCTATATGGGTCCACCATAGCTCATCGTCCAAGCCCCTAACCCCCTATTTTTCGCAAGGGGATGGAATGTTGATAATCTGATACACTATGAGGCCATCGCCAGTGTATAATCCCTATCATGGGACGTCATAAATCCCATGTCGGCAAACACGATTTCGGGCGATGAGTTACCTGAACTCGTGCCTTCTTCTAGTAACCATCTAACTCTCTTATAGCCCATTTTTAGTTCTTTAAAATCATGCTTTATGCTTATGGAAAAATATCATTTTTTATTCGTTTAAGGGCATATCAGAATCGGGTATCGTCATACCCTGACTTACAAGTCATCCATATCGTACCATAACATATGTATAGCCCTTCTTATTTAAAATCATGTTAATGACCACCCAAAAGTTTTAAACATCATCTGAGATTGAAGTTTTCTATAGGTTATTGTATGAGTTTACACAAACCACTCTCTTTTCAATATTACAATCATATGGTGTCCATCTCATGTTTGCATTACTTAAAACCCATGAAATATATCAATTAACTCAATGCATGTTCACAACAATAAAAAACCCTCTCATCATTACATAAACAATATTAATCCATGAACATTAGTAAGGAATTCACTATCTAGTTTTCTTCTAAAAATCATAAATGTGAACAACCCACAACACTTGAAATCAAGAGATATCATGATGAGAGAGATTTTCGTTATTCTGCTCTCAATTAAACTTTTCAAAACTGAAGACACATATATATATGTGGTTATGGTTTAATTCTATGAAAAGAATTCAAGATTAGCATATACTTTCATCAAAACAAATTCATGGTACATGCTATTTCAAACGATATCAAAAACCATTTTTCGTAAACATGATCATGTATTTTTAAACTTGATAAATCAATAAATCTTATGCCCATGGAGTTTAGTATAGTTCCACATACCTTAAAAATAATGAGAATGTGGAGAAATTTCCTCTTGAAGCATATAAGTTCAAACCCTAAGTTATTTTTCTCCTCTTGTGCTTAAGGAAGATGAATTAGGGATTTTGTAGTGAAATAACATGAATAATAACCCTAATTTTGTCTATAGATGTTTAGGAAATGTAATGGAATGTGAAAGGACCATATTGTCCTTAAAATAATACAAAAATTGAGCCCCTATGCTGTAATTCATTGGCTATGCGGCGCATATCCCATGGCCTAGCCACCATGTGGGTGGGGCCTAGCTCATGGCCTATCCACAAGGTGGGCGACGCCTAGCTCATGGCCTATCCCTAAGGTGGGTGATGCATAGCCGATCGGGTAGCCTTTCCAATCGCAGTAGGTGATGGAAATACAACGCATGACCATTGCATGGACCCTATTTTATGATACACACTTATTTTAAGGTCCTAAAACACCCCAACATCTCCCATAAAATATACACATGGTATACCATCACTACGGGGGTCCTCAAGCTCATTTTAATCACTTTAAATAGATAATTATAACTATGGGGTGTTACATTATCCCCCCTTGTGATCATTTGTCCCCGAATGGTGATTTGAGACTCAATAAGCACGATTTCAAGTACTACATGGAAAGAAAAGAGTAGTAATAGTTTAATACCTTCCATATCATCATCTGGGGATTCAATGAGGGTCGAATATATCATATGCATGCAATTCTCTGACTCCTAAGTAGGTTCCTTAGCTTAATGGTTCTTCCCCAACACCGTAACTGAAACTACCTCCCTACTTCTCAACTTTTGAACTTGGCGATCTAAGATAGCAATGGGTTCGTCTTCATATGACAACGAGTATTTCACATTAATATCTTCCAAAGGAAACATAAGAGAATGATCTCGAATACATTTCTTCAACATTGATACATGAAATACAGGATGAATAGAAGCTAAGCTTGAAGGCAAATCTAACTCATAAGCAACCCTACTGATCCTTCTCGTAATTTGATAAGGATCTATGTAACGAGGACTGAGTTGTCCTTTCTTTTCAAATTGCATGACTCCCTTCACAGGGGAAACTTTAAGAAATACCCAATCACCAACATCAAATTCTAACTTCCTTCTCTAACATCGGCGTAAGACTTCAGGCCCCAAAAAATGGGTTTCCCCCACTTTATACCACCTAATTGGTGACCTATATCTCCTTTCATAATGAGCCTTAAAATAAGCCATCTAGATGCTCTAGTGGTAGCTATTGTTATAGGAAAATTATATCAATGACAAGTGATCCACCCAACTACCCTTAAAGTCAATCACGCAAGACCTCAACATATCTTCTAAAGTCTAAATAGTGCACTCGGCTTGCCCATCTGTTTGAGGATGGAAGGTGGTACTAAGGTTTACTTAGGTACCTAAACCCACCGCTAAAACTAAGAAGAGAATTTTTTGCCTCAATTAGACATGATAGACACTTGAGCCCCATGCAAATGAATTATTTCCTAAATGTACAACTTAGCTTAATCATCCCCCAAATAATTAGTCCGCACTGGAAGAAAATGGGCAAACTTTGTCGTTCTATCTACAATCACCTAGATGGAGTCATATTGGTTTCGATATCTTGGAAGTCCTGTAATAAAGTCCATGTTGATCATCTTCCATTTCAAAAGAGTCAAAGCTATCACTTTGGAAGTGCTACCTGGTCTCAAATGTTCCACCTTAACTTGTTGACAATTCAAACACTTAGCGACAAAGTTAGCAACATATCTTTTCATATTATTCCACCAATAAATCGCCTTAAGATCATGATACATTTTAGTAGAGCCGGGGTGAACAACATTCCTGGAAGTGTAACCCTCATCAAGAATTCTTTCTTGCAACCAATCCACATTCGACACACATAACCTACCTTGATACCTCAAAATCCCATCACCTCCAATTTAAAAATCCATTACCTTTTGTTGACCAATATCTTCCATAATCTACATCAATGGTCTACTGTTCTGTAACTTCTACAAATAAGGAGGATTTAGCTACCTCATGTACGAACACTCCTCCATCTTTGGAATCCAGGAGTCAAAATCCTAGATTAGCAAGACAATGAATATCCTTCACCATATTCCTCTTTCCTTCCTCCACATGAGAAAGACTGCTTATGGACAACCTGCTAAGGGCGTCAGCCACCATATTATTCTTACTCGGGTGATAGTACAGGTTCATGTCGTAATCTTTCAACAATTTCAACCACCACCTCTGCCTGAGATTTAATTATTTCTACATAAAAACATACTGCAAACTTTTATGATCAGTAAATATATCTATATACACCCCATAAAGATAATGACGCCAAATCTTTAGTGCAAATACCACAACCACTAACTCTAGATCATGGGTGGGATAGTTTTCCTCATGCACATTTAACTTCCTAGATGCATAGGCCACTACCTTACCATGCTGTATAAGTACACACCCAAGTCCTACCTGGGACGCATCGCCGTACACAACAAAGCCCTCTGTACCCCCAGTAAAGGTCAAAATTAGTACAGTAGTTAGCTTGTGTTTCAGTTTCTCAAAGCTATTCTCACAAGAGTCAGACCAAAAGAATTTCACCTTTTTTTGAGTTAACTTAGTAAGTGGAGCATCTATGGATGAAAAATTCTCTACAAATCTCCTATAATACCCTACCAAACCCAAGAAACTCTGGATGTCGATTGGTGTCGTGGATCTAGGCCATTTTCTCATTGCCTTAACCTTTTGGGGGTCAACCTTAAATCACTCACTAGAAACAATATGCCTAGAAAAGCAATAACACTAAGCCATAATTCACACTTGGAAAACTTTGCATACAACTCATGATCCTTAAGAGTTTGAAGGATGATTCGGAGGTTATTGGTATGTTCCTCTCCACTCTTAGAGTAAATCAAGATGTCATCATTAAAGACTATGACGAATAGATCTAGAAATTGGTGAAACACCCTATTCATTAGGTCCATAAATGTTGTGGGGGAATTAGTCAGTCCGAAGGACATAACCAAGAATTCATAATGACCATAGCAGGTTTGGAAAGCCATTTTGGGAATGTCAGCTTTAACTGATGGTACCCTGAATAAAGGTCTATTTTGGAAAAATATTTGGCACCTTGGAGTTGGTCAAAGAGATCATCAATTTTGGGAAAAGGGTACTTATTTTTAAGGGAAAAGGGTCAAAAATACCCCTCTACTTTCATAAATTGGCTAAGTTTTTCCCTGGTTAAACTATGGGGTTAAATATACCCATGATGTTATTAAAGTATACAAATATATCCCTCTTTTCAATGGTTTTCCACATAGACTAATAATTGGGTGAGGTAGACGCCATGAGATGCCACCTCAGCGCCATATATATATATACTATTTTTCTTTTAATTTTTGTCTTCTTCATAATTATTCATTGTCCAATTTACTATTCTAATTCTCTTAACTCTTCTCTACCACGATTTACATTGCTTTTCGTTGGCATTATATCTCGTGCATGTTCTTATTTTTGTCATTAACCCTAGAAGACCTAGTCTTGAAGAAAAAAATATACGAAACAAAATCTAAATGTTCACAGAATCAATATCTGATTGATTTTGTAGAGTTGTAAAATTGGAGTTTTAGCAATTTAAAAAGTAGAAAAATTGAAAAAATAAAAGAAGAAGAAGAAGAAGAAGGAGGAGGAATTTTTTGGTGTAAGGAGAATTGAGTTTGGTTGTACTATAACAGGGAAACAAACAACAATGGTTAAATTTACCCATGGAAAACACCATGATATTCACCGGAGGAGATAAACAATGATCGGAGGAAAATTGTTCTGGTAAGATCTAACTTGTGTAGTGCGTGGCCTTCTCTAACTTTGCAAACTTGGAATTTTGGTTGTTGCTTCATTCTTGTGGGTTAGTAGTCATTTTTAGGCGTTGTAGTTGGATTCTCTCCGGATTTAGCGTTGTTAAACAGGGATATACATAACGGAATTAAATTATTTTTAGGTGCATCACCTCCAATTGATTGGACAACAAAAGAGTTATATAGGTAGTGGCTATGTATAATTAACTCCAAGTTCAGCAATACCACGTGGTGTCCACCTCACCTAATTGTTAATCTACATGGAATACCGTTAAAAAGAGAGGTATATTTATATACTTTGATAACAGCATGGTATATTTGACTCTATAGTTTAACCAGGGGTAAACTTAGTCAATATATGAAAGTAGAGGGGTATTTTGACCCTTTTCCCTATGTCTAACTGTGACCTTATTCAGCTAACAGTAATATATACACATATGAAGGGAACCATCTTTCTTACACACAAAGAGTAGCGGAGCACCCTTGGGAGAGACACTAGGATGGATAAAGCCTTTGTCAAGAAGGTATTTTAACTGTTATTTCAATTCTTTCAATTTTATGGGTGATATTCTGTATGATGGAATAGAAATAGGCTGGGTATCTGACAACAGGTCAATGCCAAAATCTACCTCCCTGTATGGTGGTATCCCAGGGAGATCATCAGGAAAGAATTCTGGGAATTTATTAACTACAGGAATAGACTGGAAGAAAGAAATTTTAATTCTAGAATCTTTGATCCAAACAAGATGATACAAACAACCCTTTGATATGAGCTTACAGGCCCTAAGATAAGATATAAATTTCCCCTAGGTGCTAGAGAATATCCCTCCCACTCTATCACAGGCTCATTAGGAAAAGAGAAGGTGACCTTTCTGGTTCTATAGTCTAATGTAGAATAATATGAATATAGCCAATCCATTCCCAGTATAGCATCAAAATCAGTCATGTCCAGTTCTACAAGATCATACACAGTATCACGATGAAAAATAGACACCACATAATCTCTATATGCACTCCTAGCCATAATAGAATCACCACCAGGAGTGGAAACAGAAAAAGGGTTCTGAAATATTTTTGGGCTCAAAACCAAAACTAACTTCCACGTAAGAGGTTACATAAGGCAAGGTAGACCCGAGATCAAGTAACATATACACATCACAGGAGAAAATCTGTAACATACCCATAATAATATTTGGGAAAGCCTCTGAATCCTGGCAGGTAGATAAAGCATATAACCAGTTGTGACCACCTCTAGTAGCAAAAATAGTACCCTTAGATGGAGGGGTTATGGAATTTGTTTAAGACATAGTACCTCCAGTATTCCCAATAACTAAAGGGTGTTATCTACGAATATAGCCTACCTGGACACACGGGTAGCACAAGTCTCTTCCATGCTGGCATCTTCCTGGATGGTTTCTCCTATAAGTACCACAAAGAGGGAACTATAAGAACGGGTGGGTTACGCTCTCCTAAGACTGAGTACCCTGAACTCTAGGCCTATCTCCTGGCTAGAACCACCACTCACCCAAAGTCCTAGGTGCAGGTGCACTAGCTAAGGGTTGAGCCTTGCTCCAAAATTTCTTATACAATTTCTTACCCTAATTACCACCATGCTGCTGAATGACATTCTGTTCTACAGACCTAGCTCTCTTAGCTTGCCTCTCCCTTTTCTTTATCTTTGTCTGCCTCTTCTTCTCTTCTTCTACCTAATGCATATGTACTGATAACCTAGAGAAATCTATGTCTTTGTTCATTATTGCCCTCTTATATTCTAATACCAAGTAATCTAAGAGACCAAATGCAAACTTCCTCATGTGAGCCCTCAGGTTGCCCACTAACTCTGAAGCATAACGAATAGCTGGGTGAACTTTAATGCATACTCTTTAACACTCATCTTTCCTTGTTTTAGATTCACGAATTCTTCAATTTTTGCTTCTCTCAGCTCCTAAGGAAAGAAACAATCTAGGAAAGCCTCTACAAACTTACCCCATACAGAAGATTCAACATCTCCACCTCTCAAATCTTCCAACTCAGTGTACCACGAATTAGCTATGTCTTTCAACTGATAGGCTACCAACTCAACCCCTTCAACCTCACTAGCATGCATGAATCTAAAAATTTTCTCCAGTTCATCAATAAACCCTTGGGGGTCCTCCTAAACCTTTGTTCTAGTAAAGATGGGTGGGTTCAACCTTATGAATTAACCAACTTAAGTAGTTTCGAATGAACCAAGCATAGAACTCAAATTCTTAGACCGACAGGACAAGAAGCCACAAGCTGAGCAATTATATGGATGGACTATTGGAACTCAGTATTCAAAACTTCTCTCTAGAGAGGTTGGTACGATTAACAACAGATCGAGGATCCCGAGGTGGACTATTTTTGACTGTAGGAATTGCTTAGCAATAAATTCAGGAGTACGAGCTCTATTATGAGTCTGCATCCCATGAGTAGGGCCGACATCATCAGCATAGGTGTTTTGCTCTTTTGAGCTACGGGGAGGCACAATCAATCTCTGAAATATAGGAAATCACAAGTTAAGGGACAATCAGACTCTGTACCATGAACTAGAACATGATGAAACGAGAGACATTCCTAAATGCCTAGCAGCTTTCTCCTTATAAGTGTGGCACGCTACATACCCATAAAAAAACTCTACTCGACGCAACTTCATATATACTTTAGGACCATGAACCCTGCTCTAATACCAAGTTTTTCATGACCCAAACCAAGGCCCTGGGCGCGATGAGCCTCCCAAACTATGAAGGCCCAAGAGACCTCTTAGCTTATAATCATAAGCATAACTCATATATTATCATAATGCAGAAGTAAACAAGAAACATAGTAGTTCTATTATTTTAGCTTAACAATACGGGACATAAGTTCATAAGAAACCCAACACCATCTATAATGAGTCTGTGAAGTCTTTACTAAATTGAAAATAATAATCTATATGGAATCGGGACAAGTCCCCTAGTCGGACCATGAACTAAAAATCAAATGAAATCAACACATGGACAAAGGCCTTCCAAAATAAGGGAGGCTCACCAACTCCAAATGTCTGACAACGATCTACTAATTAGCGGAATCACTGGACTGGGCCTCAAAACCTGAAATATAGGGGGTCAATACACAAAGGTACTGGTATGTGAAACAATCTAAAATAATGTATTTTTATACAACATAGGTTAGAGCATTTCATAAAAACATCTAACATAAGGTAAATAAAAATGCACTGGCATAACTTAGAAGTTTTGAAACACTTTCTTCTAATCATGACTCAACTCTTTGGATTACTTCTGAGCTAGATGATACACCCAGCAAATCATAGTACCCAAGGATATATGGATTCACTATTATCTCGTCGGCCAAGCCCCAGCCCTCTGTTTACTGCAAGGAGATAGAGTACTGATAATTTGATACACCATACGGCCATCACCAGTGTATAATCCCTATCATGGGACGTCATAAATCCCATGTCGGCAAACACGGTTTTGGGCGATGAGTTACCTGAACTCATGCCTTCGTCTAGTAACCATCTAACTCTCTTATAGCCCATTTTTAGTTCTTTAAAATCATGCTTGATGCTTATGGAAAAATATCTTTTCTTATTCGTTTAAGGGCATATCAGAATCGGGTATCGTCATACCCTAACTTACAAGTCATCCATAGCATACCATAATATATCTGTAGCCTTTCTTATTTAACATCATGTTAATGACCACCCAAAAGTTTTAAACATCATCTGAGATAAAATCTTTCTATAGGTTATCATATGAGTTTACACAAAACACTCTCTTTTCAATATTACAATCATATAGTGTCCATCTCATGTTTGCATTACTTAAAACCCATAAAATATATCAATTAACTCAATGCGCGTTCACAACAAGAAAATGCCCTCTCGTCATTACATAAACAATATTAATCCATGAACATTAGTAAGGAATTAACTATCTAGTTTTCTTCTAAAAATCATAAATGTGAAAAACCAACAACACTTGAAATCAAGAGATATCATGATGAGAGAGAGATTTTCGTTATTCATGCCCTCAATTAAGCTTTTCAAAATTGAGGACACATATATATACGTGGTTATGGTTCAATTCTATGAAAAGAATTCAATTTTAGCATATACTTTCATCAAAACAAATCGATGGTACATGCTATTTCAAATGATATCAAAAGCCATTTTTCGTAAACATGATCACATATTTTTAAACTTGATAAATAGATAGATCTTATACCCATGGAGTTTAGTATAGTCCCACATACCTTAACAACAATGAGAACGTGGATAAATTTCCTCTTGAAGCATATAAGTCCAAACCCTAAGTTATTTTTCTCCTCTTGTGCTTAAGGAAGATGAATTAGGGATTTTGTAGTGAAATAACATGAATAATAACCCTAATTTTGTCTATAGATGTTTAGGAAATGTAATGGAATGTGAAAGGACCATATTGTCCTTAAAATAATACAAAAATTGAGCCCCTATGCTGTAATTCATTGGCTATGCGGCGCATATCCCATGGCCTAGCCACCATGTGGGTGGGGCCTAGCTCATGGCCTAGCCACAAGGTGGGCGACGCCTAGCTCATGGCCTATCCCTAAGGTGGGTGATGCATAGCCGATCGGGTAGCCTTTCCAATCGCAGTAGGTGATGGAAATACAACGCATGACCATTGCATGGACCCTATTTTATGATACACACTTATTTTAAGGTCCTAAAACACCCCAACATCTCCCATAAAATATACACATGGTATACCATCACTACGGGGGTCCTCAAGCTCATTTTAATCACTTTAAATAGATAATTATAACTATGGGGTGTTACATTATCCCCCCTTGTGATCATTTGTCCCCGAATGGTGATTTGAGACTCAATAAGCACGATTTCAAGTACTACATGGAAAGAAAAGAGTAGTAATAGTTTAATACCTTCCATATCATCATCTGGGGATTCAATGAGGGTCGAATATATCATATGCATGCAATTCTCTGACTCCTAAGTAGGTTCCTTAGCTTAATGGTTCTTCCCCAACACCGTAACTGAAACTACCTCCCTACTTCTCAACTTTTGAACTTGGCGATCTAAGATAGCAATGGGTTCGTCTTCATATGACAACGAGTATTTCACATTAATATCTTCCAAAGGAAACATAAGAGAATGATCTCGAATACATTTCTTCAACATTGATACATGAAATACAGGATGAATAGAAGCTAAGCTTGCAGGCAAATCTAACTCATAAGCAACCCTACTGATCCTTCTCGTAATTTGATAAGGATCTATGTAACGAGGACTGAGTTGTCCTTTCTTTTCAAATTGCATGACTCCCTTCACAGGGGAAACTTTAAGAAATACCCAATCACCAACATCAAATTCTAACTTCCTTCTCTAACATCGGCGTAAGACTTCAGGCCCCAAAAAATGGGTTTCCCCCACTTTATACCACCTAATTGGTGACCTATATCTCCTTTCATAATGAGCCTTAAAATAAGCCATCTAGATGCTCTAGTGGTAGCTATTGTTATAGGAAAATTATATCAATGACAAGTGATCCACCCAACTACCCTTAAAGTCAATCACGCAAGACCTCAACATATCTTCTAAAGTCTAAATAGTGCACTCGGCTTGCCCATCTGTTTGAGGATGGAAGGTGGTACTAAGGTTTACTTAGGTACCTAAACCCACCGCTAAAACTAAGAAGAGAATTTTTTGCCTCAATTAGACATGATAGACACTTGAGCCCCATGCAAATGAATTATTTCCTAAATGTACAACTTAGCTTAATCATCCCCCAAATAATTAGTCCGCACTGGAAGAAAATGGGCAAACTTTGTCGTTCTATCTACAATCACCTAGATGGAGTCATATTGGTTTCGATATCTTGGAAGTCCTGTAATAAAGTCCATGTTGATCATCTTCCATTTCAAAAGAGTCAAAGCTATCACTTTGGAAGTGCTACCTGGTCTCAAATGTTCCACCTTAACTTGTTGACAATTCAAACACTTAGCGACAAAGTTAGCAACATATCTTTTCATATTATTCCACCAATAAATCGCCTTAAGATCATGATACATTTTAGTAGAGCCGGGGTGAACAACATTCCTGGAAGTGTAACCCTCATCAAGAATTCTTTCTTGCAACCAATCCACATTCGACACACATAACCTACCTTGATACCTCAAAATCCCATCACCTCCAATTTAAAAATCCATTACCTTTTGTTGACCAATATCTTCCATAATCTACATCAATGGTCTACTGTTCTGTAACTTCTACAAATAAGGAGGATTTAGCTACCTCATGTACGAACACTCCTCCATCTTTGGAATCCAGGAGTCAAAATCCTAGATTAGCAAGACAATGAATATCCTTCACCATATTCCTCTTTCCTTCCTCCACATGAGAAAGACTGCTTATGGACAACCTGCTAAGGGCGTCAGCCACCATATTATTCTTACTCGGGTGATAGTACAGGTTCATGTCGTAATCTTTCAACAATTTCAACCACCACCTCTGCCTGAGATTTAATTATTTCTACATAAAAACATACTGCAAACTTTTATGATCAGTAAATATATCTATATACACCCCATAAAGATAATGACGCCAAATCTTTAGTGCAAATACCACAACCACTAACTCTAGATCATGGGTGGGATAGTTTTCCTCATGCACATTTAACTTCCTAGATGCATAGGCCACTACCTTACCATGCTGTATAAGTACACACCCAAGTCCTACCTGGGACGCATCGCCGTACACAACAAAGCCCTCTGTACCCCCAGTAAAGGTCAAAATTAGTACAGTAGTTAGCTTGTGTTTCAGTTTCTCAAAGCTATTCTCACAAGAGTCAGACCAAAAGAATTTCACCTTTTTTTGAGTTAACTTAGTAAGTGGAGCATCTATGGATGAAAAATTCTCTACAAATCTCCTATAATACCCTACCAAACCCAAGAAACTCTGGATGTCGATTGGTGTCGTGGATCTAGGCCATTTTCTCATTGCCTTAACCTTTTGGGGGTCAACCTTAAATCACTCACTAGAAACAATATGCCTAGAAAAGCAATAACACTAAGCCATAATTCACACTTGGAAAACTTTGCATACAACTCATGATCCTTAAGAGTTTGAAGGATGATTCGGAGGTTATTGGTATGTTCCTCTCCACTCTTAGAGTAAATCAAGATGTCATCATTAAAGACTATGACGAATAGATCTAGAAATTGGTGAAACACCCTATTCATTAGGTCCATAAATGTTGTGGGGGAATTAGTCAGTCCGAAGGACATAACCAAGAATTCATAATGACCATAGCAGGTTTGGAAAGCCATTTTGGGAATGTCAGCTTTAACTGATGGTACCCTGAATAAAGGTCTATTTTGGAAAAATATTTGGCACCTTGGAGTTGGTCAAAGAGATCATCAATTTTGGGAAAAGGGTACTTATTTTTAAGGGAAAAGGGTCAAAAATACCCCTCTACTTTCATAAATTGGCTAAGTTTTTCCCTGGTTAAACTATGGGGTTAAATATACCCATGATGTTATTAAAGTATACAAATATATCCCTCTTTTCAATGGTTTTCCACATAGACTAATAATTGGGTGAGGTAGACGCCATGAGATGCCACCTCAGCGCCATATATATATATACTATTTTTCTTTTAATTTTTGTCTTCTTCATAATTATTCATTGTCCAATTTACTATTCTAATTCTCTTAACTCTTCTCTACCACGATTTACATTGCTTTTCGTTGGCATTATATCTCGTGCATGTTCTTATTTTTGTCATTAACCCTAGAAGACCTAGTCTTGAAGAAAAAAATATACGAAACAAAATCTAAATGTTCACAGAATCAATATCTGATTGATTTTGTAGAGTTGTAAAATTGGAGTTTTAGCAATTTAAAAAGTAGAAAAATTGAAAAAATAAAAGAAGAAGAAGAAGAAGAAGGAGGAGGAATTTTTTGGTGTAAGGAGAATTGAGTTTGGTTGTACTATAACAGGGAAACAAACAACAATGGTTAAATTTACCCATGGAAAACACCATGATATTCACCGGAGGAGATAAACAATGATCGGAGGAAAATTGTTCTGGTAAGATCTAACTTGTGTAGTGCGTGGCCTTCTCTAACTTTGCAAACTTGGAATTTTGGTTGTTGCTTCATTCTTGTGGGTTAGTAGTCATTTTTAGGCGTTGTAGTTGGATTCTCTCCGGATTTAGCGTTGTTAAACAGGGATATACATAACGGAATTAAATTATTTTTAGGTGCATCACCTCCAATTGATTGGACAACAAAAGAGTTATATAGGTAGTGGCTATGTATAATTAACTCCAAGTTCAGCAATACCACGTGGTGTCCACCTCACCTAATTGTTAATCTACATGGAATACCGTTAAAAAGAGAGGTATATTTATATACTTTGATAACAGCATGGTATATTTGACTCTATAGTTTAACCAGGGGTAAACTTAGTCAATATATGAAAGTAGAGGGGTATTTTGACCCTTTTCCCTATGTCTAACTGTGACCTTATTCAGCTAACAGTAATATATACACATATGAAGGGAACCATCTTTCTTACACACAAAGAGTAGCGGAGCACCCTTGGGAGAGACACTAGGATGGATAAAGCCTTTGTCAAGAAGGTATTTTAACTGTTATTTCAATTCTTTCAATTTTATGGGTGATATTCTGTATGATGGAATAGAAATAGGCTGGGTATCTGACAACAGGTCAATGCCAAAATCTACCTCCCTGTATGGTGGTATCCCAGGGAGATCATCAGGAAAGAATTCTGGGAATTTATTAACTACAGGAATAGACTGGAAGAAAGAAATTTTAATTCTAGAATCTTTGATCCAAACAAGATGATACAAACAACCCTTTGATATGAGCTTACAGGCCCTAAGATAAGATATAAATTTCCCCTAGGTGCTAGAGAATATCCCTCCCACTCTATCACAGGCTCATTAGGAAAAGAGAAGGTGACCTTTCTGGTTCTATAGTCTAATGTAGAATAATATGAATATAGCCAATCCATTCCCAGTATAGCATCAAAATCAGTCATGTCCAGTTCTACAAGATCATACACAGTATCACGATGAAAAATAGACACCACATAATCTCTATATGCACTCCTAGCCATAATAGAATCACCACCAGGAGTGGAAACAGAAAAAGGGTTCTGAAATATTTTTGGGCTCAAAACCAAAACTAACTTCCACGTAAGAGGTTACATAAGGCAAGGTAGACCCGAGATCAAGTAACATATACACATCACAGGAGAAAATCTGTAACATACCCATAATAATATTTGGGAAAGCCTCTGAATCCTGGCAGGTAGATAAAGCATATAACCAGTTGTGACCACCTCTAGTAGCAAAAATAGTACCCTTAGATGGAGGGGTTATGGAATTTGTTTAAGACATAGTACCTCCAGTATTCCCAATAACTAAAGGGTGTTATCTACGAATATAGCCTACCTGGACACACGGGTAGCACAAGTCTCTTCCATGCTGGCATCTTCCTGGATGGTTTCTCCTATAAGTACCACAAAGAGGGAACTATAAGAACGGGTGGGTTACGCTCTCCTAAGACTGAGTACCCTGAACTCTAGGCCTATCTCCTGGCTAGAACCACCACTCACCCAAAGTCCTAGGTGCAGGTGCACTAGCTAAGGGTTGAGCCTTGCTCCAAAATTTCTTATACAATTTCTTACCCTAATTACCACCATGCTGCTGAATGACATTCTGTTCTACAGACCTAGCTCTCTTAGCTTGCCTCTCCCTTTTCTTTATCTTTGTCTGCCTCTTCTTCTCTTCTTCTACCTAATGCATATGTACTGATAACCTAGAGAAATCTATGTCTTTGTTCATTATTGCCCTCTTATATTCTAATACCAAGTAATCTAAGAGACCAAATGCAAACTTCCTCATGTGAGCCCTCAGGTTGCCCACTAACTCTGAAGCATAACGAATAGCTGGGTGAACTTTAATGCATACTCTTTAACACTCATCTTTCCTTGTTTTAGATTCACGAATTCTTCAATTTTTGCTTCTCTCAGCTCCTAAGGAAAGAAACAATCTAGGAAAGCCTCTACAAACTTACCCCATACAGAAGATTCAACATCTCCACCTCTCAAATCTTCCAACTCAGTGTACCACGAATTAGCTATGTCTTTCAACTGATAGGCTACCAACTCAACCCCTTCAACCTCACTAGCATGCATGAATCTAAAAATTTTCTCCAGTTCATCAATAAACCCTTGGGGGTCCTCCTAAACCTTTGTTCTAGTAAAGATGGGTGGGTTCAACCTTATGAATTAACCAACTTAAGTAGTTTCGAATGAACCAAGCATAGAACTCAAATTCTTAGACCGACAGGACAAGAAGCCACAAGCTGAGCAATTATATGGATGGACTATTGGAACTCAGTATTCAAAACTTCTCTCTAGAGAGGTTGGTACGATTAACAACAGATCGAGGATCCCGAGGTGGACTATTTTTGACTGTAGGAATTGCTTAGCAATAAATTCAGGAGTACGAGCTCTATTATGAGTCTGCATCCCATGAGTAGGGCCGACATCATCAGCATAGGTGTTTTGCTCTTTTGAGCTACGGGGAGGCACAATCAATCTCTGAAATATAGGAAATCACAAGTTAAGGGACAATCAGACTCTGTACCATGAACTAGAACATGATGAAACGAGAGACATTCCTAAATGCCTAGCAGCTTTCTCCTTATAAGTGTGGCACGCTACATACCCATAAAAAAACTCTACTCGACGCAACTTCATATATACTTTAGGACCATGAACCCTGCTCTAATACCAAGTTTTTCATGACCCAAACCAAGGCCCTGGGCGCGATGAGCCTCCCAAACTATGAAGGCCCAAGAGACCTCTTAGCTTATAATCATAAGCATAACTCATATATTATCATAATGCAGAAGTAAACAAGAAACATAGTAGTTCTATTATTTTAGCTTAACAATACGGGACATAAGTTCATAAGAAACCCAACACCATCTATAATGAGTCTGTGAAGTCTTTACTAAATTGAAAATAATAATCTATATGGAATCGGGACAAGTCCCCTAGTCGGACCATGAACTAAAAATCAAATGAAATCAACACATGGACAAAGGCCTTCCAAAATAAGGGAGGCTCACCAACTCCAAATGTCTGACAACGATCTACTAATTAGCGGAATCACTGGACTGGGCCTCAAAACCTGAAATATAGGGGGTCAATACACAAAGGTACTGGTATGTGAAACAATCTAAAATAATGTATTTTTATACAACATAGGTTAGAGCATTTCATAAAAACATCTAACATAAGGTAAATAAAAATGCACTGGCATAACTTAGAAGTTTTGAAACACTTTCTTCTAATCATGACTCAACTCTTTGGATTACTTCTGAGCTAGATGATACACCCAGCAAATCATAGTACCCAAGGATATATGGATTCACTATTATCTCGTCGGCCAAGCCCCAGCCCTCTGTTTACTGCAAGGAGATAGAGTACTGATAATTTGATACACCATACGGCCATCACCAGTGTATAATCCCTATCATGGGACGTCATAAATCCCATGTCGGCAAACACGGTTTTGGGCGATGAGTTACCTGAACTCATGCCTTCGTCTAGTAACCATCTAACTCTCTTATAGCCCATTTTTAGTTCTTTAAAATCATGCTTGATGCTTATGGAAAAATATCTTTTCTTATTCGTTTAAGGGCATATCATAATCGGGTATCGTCATACCCTAACTTACAAGTCATCCATAGCATACCATAATATATCTGTAGCCTTTCTTATTTAACATCATGTTAATGACCACCCAAAAGTTTTAAACATCATCTGAGATAAAATCTTTCTATAGGTTATCATATGAGTTTACACAAAACACTCTCTTTTCAATATTACAATCATATAGTGTCCATCTCATGTTTGCATTACTTAAAACCCATAAAATATATCAATTAACTCAATGCGCGTTCACAACAAGAAAATGCCCTCTCGTCATTACATAAACAATATTAATCCATGAACATTAGTAAGGAATTAACTATCTAGTTTTCTTCTAAAAATCATAAATGTGAAAAACCAACAACACTTGAAATCAAGAGATATCATGATGAGAGAGAGATTTTCGTTATTCATGCCCTCAATTAAGCTTTTCAAAATTGAGGACACATATATATACGTGGTTATGGTTCAATTCTATGAAAAGAATTCAATTTTAGCATATACTTTCATCAAAACAAATCGATGGTACATGCTATTTCAAATGATATCAAAAGCCATTTTTCGTAAACATGATCACATATTTTTAAACTTGATAAATAGATAGATCTTATACCCATGGAGTTTAGTATAGTCCCACATACCTTAACAACAATGAGAACGTGGATAAATTTCCTCTTGAAGCATATAAGTCCAAACCCTAAGTTATTTTTCTCCTCTTGTGCTTAAGGAAGATGAACTTGGGATTTAGTAGTGAAATAACATGAATAATAACCCTAATTTTGTCTATAGATGTTTAGGGACGGTAATGGAACGTGAAAGGACCCTATTGTCCTTAAAATAATACAAAAATTGAGTCCCTATTCTGTAATGCATTGGCCATGCAGCGCATATCCCATGGCCTAGCCAGCATGTGGGCGACGACTAGCTCATGGCCTAGCCACAAGGTGGGCGATGCCTAGCTCATGGACTAGCCCCAAGGTGGGTGATGCCTAGCCCATTGGCAAGCCTTTCCAATGGTGGTAGGCAATGGAAATGTGCCACACGGCCATTGCATGGACCCTATTTTGCGATGTATACGTAGTTTTAAGGTCCTAAAACACCCCAACATCTCCCATAACAACTAAACATGGTCTACCATCACTACGGGGGTCCTAAAGATCATTTTAAACACTTTAAATAGAGCATTACAACTATGGGGTATTACACTTTTTATTTTGATAAATGACATAAAAAGATAAAAAATATGAATATATAAAAGAAAGAAAAATGCAATTTCCCTCTTTCAAAAATGGTAAAAATAAAAACTTATCTGAACATGGCAACCAATTCCAATGATTATGATATCCATTTTGGATTAAGTTGTCTGATCTTTCCACCCAAATTTCACCAATTGTTTGTGAGTTAATACCCCTGAAATTGAGTCACTTTTTTAAACCCATTGGACTCATATACCTCATCCAATTACTGATGCCTTAAAGGGTTTTCACCAACAAGCCTCTCTCTTTTTTCTTCTCTCAAACTCACCATTGCCATACGGTGCCCGTGTGGATTTTCACTGATAAGACTCTATCATTTTTATTTATCTCAACTCACCATTGCCTTACGATGCCCGTGTGGGTTCTCCTGATAAGACTCTCTCATTTTTATTTCTCTCAACTCACTATCGTCTTATGGTGCCTATGAGGGTTTTCAATGATAAGACTCTCTTATTTTGTTTCTCATATTTTCCCACGATGATGCAGAAAGTATAATACCAAAAACACTGTTATATATCCATTATGTGTTCAGCCTTAACATTCTTAAACACTGATCTGAAGGTGTTTCTTAGGTTAGAACGTGGCTTTTGGATAGGGTTAGAAATAAAAGATGGTAGAAGGCTTAAATGACACCTTAAGTGAGGTGAGACTTGCAACTTTTGGAATCAACCCAAATGACGAAAATTAACTCTTGCCTCATTTTTTTATTAGCGATTCTAAATTATTTATTTGGTTGGACCAAACCCAGAGAGGCCTACCTACATATCTTACCCCTGAGAGAGGAAAATTAGGTCACTCACAGTTCCGACAGTTTGTTACTTTTATTGAATTGATTTTTTTTCTTTTTTTTGAATAAATTAAATGATTTGATTTTTTTGTACCCTTTCTTTTTGTTCTTTTCTTGAAACTTTATTTTTTTGATTTTGTTTTGATTCTAAAAGAGGGATATGAAAGAAAAATAAGACCAAAGCTCAAAAAGGTAAACAAAGGATGACACAACATTGGGATGGCGGAATAAAATGTCTTCATTATATCAATCTTTAAAAATGTAAGTACTAAACCTGCAATAGAAGTAGTAGAGGGTAAAGAACATAAATAATATCTTTTAACTGCATCGACATTGATAGCAATTTCTGTCATTTTGCCTTTTATATCTATTAAATATAACGTTCCATTGGGTAACACTTTCTTCACAATGAAGGGTCCTTGCTAATTTTGGGAAAACTTGCCTTTAGCTTCAATCTGATGAGGGAGGATGTGCTTTAATACCAATTTTTCGACTTCAAAATACTTGGGACACACCTTCCTATTATATGATCGGACCATTCTCTTTTGATACAATTGGCCATGACACACTGATGTCAGTCTTTTATCATCAATCAAGCTCAACTTCTCTAATCGGATTTTGACCCACTGATCATCATCAGTCTTTTCTTCCACAATGACTTAAAAAGATAAAATTTCAACTTCTATAGGTATAACCACTTCTGTCCCATACACTAATAAATATGGAGTTGCCCCTGTTGAAGTGGAATAGTAAAACAATAACTTAATAATGCAAACAACAACTTCTCATGCCATTGTCTAGACCCTTCTATTATTTTTCACAGTATCTTCTTGATATTCTTATTGGATGCTTCTACGACACCATTACCTTTTGGATGATAAGGAGTGCATTTTCGATGTACAATCTTGAACTGTTGGCAGACCTCTTGCATCAAATGACCATTGAAGTTGACAACATTATCTGTAATAATCACCTTTGGAATACCAGATCTACAAATAATGTTAGCATGAACAAAAGCTACCACCGCCTTCTTTGTTACTGACTTGAAGGTTGCCGCTTTTACCAACTTTGTAAAATAATCAATGGCCACCAAAATAAATCTATGTCTATTTGATGCTTTTGGTTTAATCATCCAAATCACGTCCATCCCTTAGGATAAAAATGGATATAGAGAAGACATTATGTGTAACTCAGCCGAACGAGAATGTATCAAATCACCATGAACCTAGAATTGATAACATTTTTGAACAAAATGAATAGAATCTCTTTCCATGGTAAGCCAATAATAACCCTCTCAAAGTATCTTCTTCGACAAGACATAACCGTTCATATGCGGCCCATATACACCAGAATATATTTCAACTATAATTGTCGAAGCTTCTTTAGCATCTACACACCTCAAGAGTACCATATCAGGGGTTTTCTTATACAAGACTCCCCTACTTACGAAAAATCTACTAGACAAATGCCTAATAGTCCTCTTTTGATCATTGGTGTCATATGTTGGGTATTCTTCTCACTAGATGTATCGTTTGATATCAAAGAAACAAGGTTCACTATTGAGTTCTTCTTCAACTGTATTATAATAATCATGTTGATCACGACTCTGTAAATGTATTGGATCAATATAGGCCTCATCAGGATGTTGGAGCATTGAAGACAAAGTGACTAAAGAATCAGCAGTCTCATTGTGAATTCTTGGAATATGCCTAAACCTTAGTGACACGAACCATTGACAAATATCTTGCAAACATTGTCGATAAGGTATGAGCTTTAAATCTCGTGTCTCCCAATAGCCTTGAATCTGATGGACAAGAAAGTTTGAGTCCCCCAATACTAATAATTCCTGAACACCCATGTTAATAGCTAGCCTCAGCCCTAGAATGTAAGATCCATATTCTGCCATGTTGTTAGTACAATAAAATCAAAGTTACAATGTTACTGGAAAATGTTGCCCCAATTTAGAGATAAGAACTGCACCTATTCCGACTCTTTTCATGTTCACATCTCCATCAAAGAACAACCTAGATCAGCATCTATGATGACTTCATCAATACACAACACTTCTTTATCAGGAATAGATGTCTTCAATGGTTAATACTCTTCTTCAATGGGGTTATTAGCAAGATGATCTGCCAAAGCTTTGGATTTCATGGTGGTTCGAGTCACATATACAATGTCAAACTCCGTAAGCAGTATTTGCCACTTTGCCAGTCAACCTATTGGCATAGTCTTTTGAAAAATATATTTCAAAGGATCTATGTGGGAGAGATAAGTAGTGTATGATGAAAGATAATGTTTCAAATATTGTGCTTCCCAAGTTAGGGAACAACACGTCCTTTCAAGAAGACTGTACTTGGCTTCATATGTTCTGTACTCATGTGACATCATGTTGACCCAATACACAACCAAAGGAATTATCCATAACTGATAAGTACAAAATCAAAGGCCTACGAGGCTCAGGTAGTGCCAGCACCGATGGATTTGATATATATCTTTTGATTTTATCAAATGCTTCCTAACATTACTCAGTCCAATCAACCGCAATATTTTTGTTCAGCAACTTGAAAATGGGCTCACAAGTGGTTGTGAGTTGAGAAATGAACCTACTAATGTAGCTCAATCTACCTAGCAAACTCATCATCTCTATTCTATTCTTGGGTGCGGCAAATCGTAAATGGCTTTGATCTTTGAAGGATCCAATTCAAAACCCCGATGACTGACTACAAATGCCAACATCTTTTCAGATGGGACCCTAAATACATATTTTACCAGATTGAGTTTGATATTATACCCGCAAAGCCTTTCAAAGAACTTTCTTAGATCTTTAACATGGTCAGCCTGGTTCTTTGACTTAATAATCACATTATCTACATAGACTTTAATTTCCTTATGCATCATATCATGAAACATAGTGGTCATTGCTCTCATTTATGTTGCTCCAGCATTCTTTAAATCAAAAGACATCACTCGATAACAATAAGTTCCCCACGGTGTGATAAAAGAAATTTTTTATGCATCATCATCATCATCCATAATAATTTGGTGGTACCCAGCATAACAATCTACAAAAGATGCAACCTCATATTTAGCACAATTAACTTGAAAATGTGGATGTTGGGTAGTGAAAAATCATTATTCGACCTTGCTTTGTTCAAATCATGATAATCAACACATACTCAAATCTTGCCATCTTTCTTTGGGACAAGAATAACATTGGACAACCAAGTAGGATAATGACCTACTCGAATGACTTTAGTTTCAAGTTGTTTCATGATTTCCTCTTAAATTTTCAAACTCACATCAATTTTAAACTTTCTCAACTTTTGTTTGACAGGAGGGAATGCAGGATCAGTTGGTAATTTATGAGCCACTAATTTGTTCTTAAACCAAGCAAATCATCATAAAAACATGCAAAAATTTCTTTATAATCAATTAATGCTTGAATCATTTCATTTTTTAATTGTGGTGAAGCATGTATACTTATTTTAGTTTCCTTAACATCTCCTTGACCTCTAAGATTAATTCTCTTAGTTTCATTAAAATTAGGATTCGGCTTGTCTTCAAACTGTTTTAACTCTTTGCTTATTTCTTCTAATGCCTCTTCTTCATCATATTCCCCTTCTTTCTTCATTATATCTTGATTATATTGCATTTTAAGATCAGGTTGAAAATTCTACATGCATGTCATATCACTAGAATCAGCATAAAGAGAACTGTATAAAGAAAAAGACAAACAAAAAGGATATTGCATTTCATTAAGAGGAATATAGGAGGGTTTAGACATAAATCAAAGTAGAACATAAACTAGATAAATTCCAAATTACAACCCTAAAATAACTCAAATAAATAGAAGAAAAAAAAAACTACCAAAACTCCCTCCTGACGAGGAGAGGAGTGACTTTCTAATTGTTGAGCTGGATATCAGGGCCAATAAACTACACATCTGCATTGTAGTACCTTCCCAAATTTCAACCACATCAGATTCAATAAACGTGTTATGGAAAAGGTCAATTAAATTTGCATCGTTATCATTCACTGACTCTGCGACAGGTAATATGGAGGACCCAACAACATTGACTTTGATGAAGGACTCATTGAGTAGTAGTATTGGTTTGGTAAGTGTCCATGAATCTTTATTCCGCATCTTATCTTTGTTTCTATTCTCAAAGGGGTTTGTACCCCAAACCAAAGGTACCAAAATTCTCAGGTAGGTATATTGGATAAGCCCTGCCTTGTAAAGACGTCCCTAAACCCTTTCTTGGTTCAAAACCATGCTTTAAGATTTCATTCATGACCATAACAGATGCGAAGGTCTTGGAATAAGATTCCCCTTGAGGACATTCTCAATAGCTACTATCTAAAAGCTTGATAAGTTGGTGCTCTATCTGCATTTCTTGTCTGAATAGAGGAAATAGAATAATCTTTGTTCATAGATAAATCCCCTTTACCATGAACAATAATTTCTTGTCTGTCGCTTTCAAATTTGACCATTTAGTGTAATGTAGATGCAATTGCCCCAGCCTTGTGAACCCATGGTCTTCCCAATAACAAATTGTAAGACGCGTCGATATTTAACACATGATATTCTATAGAAAATTCAATAGGCCCTATAGTTAACATTAGCCCTATTTCACCAATGGAATATGTTTTTGCTCCATCAAAGGCACTAACACATACATTCTTAGGTTGAATCCTCCCGGTACTGATGTTCAACTTTTGCAAAGTAGACAGAGGACAAATATTACTACCAAAATCTCCATCAATCATGACACGACTGACATAGAAAGTTTTACACTTCATAGTAATATAAAGGCCCCGATTATGCCCCATACCTTCTATAGGCAATTTATTATCAAAAAAGCTAATCCTGTTTACCTCAAAGATCTTTATAACAATTTTGTCTAACTAATTCACCATAATTTCTCTAGAGACATAAGTTTTATTCAACACCTTCAATAAAGAATTACGATATTCATCAGAATGCAACATCAAAGAAAGAAGGGATATTTGAGTTGGAGTCTTCCTCGACTGATCTATGATTAAATATTCTGGCAATTTCATCTTTTTCAAGAATTCTTTGGCTTCTTCTTCAGTGACATGATTTTTGAGAGATGGTTATCTATTCATCATTGGTTTTGACTTCCTCAAACCTTCTAGAACAAACACCTTCCCGAATTAGTCAAATCCTCTACTTCATTTACTTCATCGATAATTTTCTTCCATTAATAAGTCATCACGGTCTGCTTATAGTTCTAGGGGACCCATTTGGTGTCGACCAGCAGGAGTTGGGTTACCAACTTGTGATAATAGGTTCTGCAAGTACTTCTTTTACAGTCAAAATAGGCTTATTTGGAGCTCCTACTACCGTTAACTTAGGTTTGTCCTGACTCAGACTGCCAGTTTTTCCAACTTGTTTTACAATGATCATGAGTCGCATTGTATTTGCTTGAACTATATCTTCTACCATCTCTTTTTGGCTCAAGGATATAGCCTTCATCAAATTCGCAACATTCACCAAATTTTCCTCATTAGTTCGGATCCTAATGATAGACTTGTAACATATAATAGACTCTTTACCATCATATATCAACTCTAACATATTCATTTCAGCATGGACCGACAATGGATTTTGATTGATGTTTGGAACCTCTAGGACTAACATCATATTTGATTTGTATTGATCAGATCTTGAATTAATTTCTTCATATACTGGTATTTTTCTGTATCATGCCCAGACATAGAAGAACAATACATATATCTTAGATAATAATCAAGATTCCTTGGAGGTGGATTTGAAAACTTTCCTTCAATTGGGCTCAAGACATTCATGTTTCTCAACCTCTGAAACAAACTAACGTATGACTCCCCGATAGGTGTGAACTCATTCTTGAATGACTTTCCATTCTTATACACGGACCTAGGTCAAAAACTAGATTTGGAAGGGTTTTGGTAATTTTGTGGAGTTGAAGGACGATTTTGAGGAGTTGGTGCATGCCATTGTGGATAAGAAAGGGTTTGAACATATGGTTGTGCATTGTGTACTAGGTATGAGGGTAGTGGAATAAAGTATAATGGATTTTGTGGAGGGTAGTAATGTTGGGGGGAAATATATAGAGCTTGGGTATAGACTTGGGATTGAGACTGAAGATAATGGTGAGGTGGTCTTTTCTGATATGCATGTGGTCTAGCTTTAACAAAAACTACATCTTATTTCTCTTCATTTCTCCAAACATTCCTGAACCACTTTGAATTTCTTGGGTAGTAGAATTCAATGTAGCAAAGCTCATGATTCTTTTAGTTTTAATACCATCTTTTATCATTTCACCCATTTTGGTGACTTCAATAAACAATTTACCCATTGACGAGAGCAAGTGTTGAAAATAGGTTTGATCTTGTGGCTGAATGAAAACCTCTTTCAATTTACTCACTTTCATCGGCGGTTTCACCTTAGTGGCCTGTTGACACCACCTTACTGCATACTCGCTAAAACTTTCAGTACTCTTCTTCTTCATATTAGTTAGGGATTTCTCATCAGGAATCAACTCCACATTGTATTGGAATTGTTGCATAAATTCATTAGCCAGGTCATCCCAACTATTCCAGTTATCGATATCCTAATCAACAAATCATTCCGAGGCTAGACCCAAAATACTTTCCCCAAAATAAGCCATGAGTAATTCTTCTTTACCTCCATCATCCCTTAATTTGTTACAATAACACCTCAAATGTGCCACTAGATCCCCGTGTCCATCATACTTCTCAAACTTTGGCATCTTAAAGTCGTAAGGATGGTTAACACCAGAAATATGCATAAATCTTTATACGAAACGCTTTTATAAGCCCTAAGTCCCTGCAAGTTTCTTATGACCTATTCTAAACTCTTCAATTTCTGTGTCATACCTTTCTATTCTTCCATCGCAATTAGCTTCTATATAGTGAATGGATATGCAAGTGGCTAATTGTACCCACAGGGATCATTCATCTTTAAAGTAGGCTCTGGGGCATAATACTGATCATCCGAAACCTTTAACACCATATCACTAGTAGATTGAGGGAGGACAATTATTGGACAAACAACATAAGTAGGAGATTCAGGTGGTGGAGAAGCCATGAACGCAGGTGCCACAAGGTATGTTAGATGTGCAGAGCGCCTCTATTAAGGGACTGTCAAAGGCACACTAGAAGTTCTAGGATAGTACTGATGTGGCATGAATCTTAGAGCATGCTAGGGTGTATCAGTAGGACCACAAAACTTCTCCTGAGACAACAACAAGTAATTAGAGGTGTTTCCGAGATCATCCGGGTATGGAGGACGAGGCATGCCACTAGTCCATGCTTGGTGCCTCTCTGTCAGTTGTTATCTGAGTCTCAATATCTCCCCATTATGTTTTGAACCCCCTTCCTCAGGACTTTGGTTTGGGTCAATGAGTGAATTTTCTACTTCTTTGTTGGTCATGATAAGCTTTACTTTTGATCTAGTGAAGTAAGGATGACTAGCAGAGTGTTAAAAACCAACCACTTCTTATTTGAAAGAACATTCTCATCAAAGATAAAACCCGTTAGGATTAGGTCACACAACAAGCATAAAAGCCATATTGTATGTTTGCCCTAGATTTATTAGAATTTCTGCCTGCCTTCGAGGGTAATGAGGCCATTTTATCATCAGCCCAATATTTTCCTTGCACTTACTGCTTTTTACACTCCACTTGCATTTTTGTATTTTCTACTTTTCGGCCCCACTACTCTTTTCTTTGCATCAGTTTTTTTCCCTTCCCTTTTCTTCTCTTACTATTTTTCCTATCTCTTTTCTTCTCTCATTGTTCTTTATTTCCCTTTTCTTCTTTTATTCTCTCACTATCTTCTTTCTTTTTATCATTCTTTATGGATTTTTCTTTCTTCAAAAGAGGAAAATTGAGGAAAAGGAAATAAAGAAATAAAATGATCAAATCGAGCCCAAAAATAGGTTGCCTACGTATCATATTGTACATGAATCAGATCTTGCGTAGTTCGGGAAGTATGCATAAATACCATAGAAACTGATGATTTTTTTTTCAAAACTTAAAAACAATGAACAAGCATAAGAAAAAACTAGCAAAATATAATGAGATTTCTTTATAGAGGACACAATCAAAATAAACTTCGAGAGTAAGACAACCTTGATTACTAATCACACAAGACTAAAAAACACTCTGGACCAACAAAAAAACATACGTAACACCCATAATGAAAACTCCAATGAAGAAACAAACTTGACACTGACCTAAAAAGACACAACAATGCAATGATAGAAAGACAAAAGACTCAAACTAAATAAAAGATAGGAAATGCCCCCTTCAAACTGTTGCGTCGCGTGATAACACTTGCTGAGATGGACTTGTCCGTGAAGTTCTACTCCCCATTCAAACTTTGTAACATATCCTGCAATGACACTTTGATATTTGAGAGGAAGCTTCTAGCATGTGTCCCTACCTCTTGGAGAGTACACTCAAAAAGATTTTTCTGGTATTCTTCCACGGTTGTGATCAAACCTAATAACTGAACTCTCAATAACTCCACTTAGCACCTGTATTTACATTCTCATTGTCCTTAACTATGTATGTTTCCCATATTCGCCCTCTAAGTTGAACAGGTGATGGCTAACTAATACCATGGGTATGGATTATAGCCAGATTTCATAGTTATGAGTGTACCTGGATTATTCGAACCTTCTACGAGGGTATCTACGCCTAGATTTATCGCATTATGCCAAAATTGCTCATATTTACTTTCCCCGAAGGCTTGGTCCTTAAAGTACTCTACATCCCTTAGAAGATCCATTATTGGTGGGACGTCTTGCAATCTACACAACTGATGCATCACCCTACTTGGATTGTATGGTCTAGTGCAATTAAGCCCTATCAAAACTAGAAGAAGTTGCATGTGACATCCAATCAAGATTTTTCTCAAATGGATCCATATATAGGTCTAAAGAATATTGTCATGAGTTCTTGATCCGAGAAATTCAATCTAGGAATTGAATCCCACAAGCAATGAAAATTTATCAAAGCGCATTCTCTGTTTGATGGATTTCACTCGATTGGACAAACAACGGTTGACTACATCCGCTTTAATCAGGGAAGGAGGGTGAAAATACTCCATAATCCATAATTGCAATACTAGGTTACTTCCCTTACAAAATTGTATCCCTCCCTTTACTTCAGTCAAAGCCTTTCATATTTCTGCTAAGATCATTGGTACTGTAGCAACATCCTGCCCTTTCTTGAATAAATCCATCACCACTGATTGTAAACGAGTATTAACACGTCTTTCATCTAACAGAAATACTTAAATACCCAACAGAGCAAGACAGAAAACCTCAAGATGACGTTTCTCCCAAATCTTTTTTATGGTATAGAATTCATCCTAAAAGCAGTCAAAACCTTCTAGGGACCCAAATCTAGCGAACAAATAGTCAAAGAAAATCCTCGATTGTTTAGACACTTGTTATCTTTCAAACAACAGCATTGGAGAAATCTATTGCCAGAATGATCTCGGGCTAGGATCAGTATCTTGTCGATATAAGACAGTTAAACAAACTAGATATTTTTTCCAGAGTAGGGGTCAATTCACAAATTTCGAACCTAAACACCAAACTATTTGAATCCCAAAAGGTCAACACAAGCTCTATTAGATCTGAACGGGGCATGATATGCAAGACTGTTGTAAGATTTCCTAAATATTTCTTTAACTCATGTTTTTTAAAGTAGTTGAACATGCCTCTTCACTTGATTAACTTTTTGGGCACCTTGGAAACCATCAGGACTCTAGACCTTGTGAAAGGATCCATCCTATAATAATACATAGGAAATTGACTCAAAAATTTGATAAGAGGGCAAAAATTCTCGACCCTTGGTATTTTGACATGGACAGGTGTCGAAGCGACAGACCAATTTATAACTCAGATTCACCGAATGGTATCACTAAGTGAAATCAACCTACTTGGCTAGGACCAGCTAACAATACTAGACTAAGAGGAGAAAGACCATAGGCTATGACTAAGAAAAAGACCAAAATAAACAAAAAAAAAAATATGGGACCCACCGAGGGTTACCTACGTATCCTGCCCCAAAGAACAAGAATCAGGTATGTGTAGTTCTTCCAGGTTGGACAATAAACACTAACTAATAAATTGGACTACGACTTGATGGACACGGCCAAAATAGATAATGAAAAACATCAATAAAGTCTTTTTTGAGTTTCAATATGAAGCTTTATAGAAAAACGACACCTACGACTATGAAAGAAAAATCTTTTTGGTATTTTCATTATACGAAATGTAAAAAACTTCTACCATCTTTGTTTTGAATTTTTCTTTTATGAAAAACTCCTATTGAAAAAAATCATTTTTGAAAATTTTGAATTATCAATGCTCACTAAAGGAAACAAAAGGAAAATCTTTTTGATGTCTTTGTTTTTTGAGAAATGAGTGAAAAAGGTAAAAATCTTTTTGAATTTTTAGATTATGAAAAAACAAAATGCATAAAAAACTCTAAAAACTATAAAACTCTTTTTTCTTTTCAAACTTTTCCTTGCCTACACAAGCTTTCCTTTAATACTAGCAAATGTTTTCCCCAAATTAGTTTGTCATATGACACTGTTACCCTCAAAGATGTAACATTTAGCACGTAGGAATGCTTTTAAGGTGAAACTCCTATAAAGGACCAAGTGGGTTCCACGAGGTCTCAATATGATGTAGATAAGCATAACCTAAACTCTAACCTAGGTTGGGGTCCATTAATAAGGCTGTTTGGGGGAGCATATGGTCGATAGTGGATGCGATTGCTTTTCACCTACTCCATACATTCAACGACTCCCCTTCCTAAAATAAGGGTGACTCAACTAGAGTTCTTGTACATGACATGTACTCCGGGACTTGTTGTGAAAGAATTGACACGTGATAATGCATATGATGCCAGATATAAAGCGGTAACACATAAGAAAAACTGTAAACGTAGCACGTAGACACTCAACGATGATAAGACAATAACACAAATGATAACAAAAACAAGGTGTCTATACACTCATAGTGCCAAACTAAGCCAATACACTTCAAAATAAAGCTCAAATTTTAAAAGTCCTCCGCAGAGTCGCCAGAGCTGTCACACACTTTTTTTAACAAAAAATATTAATTTTAAGTTTGGAAAGAGTTTTACTATTAAGTGACAAAAAGAAAATAATTTGTTTCAAAAAAAACTTTTAACAATCAAATTCAGAGTCATTACTTGGCATAAATTCGGTGTGCCAAGTCACCTTTGGACATTATTTTTCAAAATGATTTTTGACTCTTTCAAAATTGGCCCAGAAACTGAGATTCTAGTTAAGGAATTTTGTTGACCGAGGGGAAGGTGTTAGGCACCCTTCGGTCCCATGGTTAGACCACGGTCACTTCGTGGAGTACATCGACTAGTACGAAACTGTGAAATGCATAAACCAAATAAAACACACAACATACAAAAACAAAGAATCAAATGGTCAAAACTCCAAAAGAGTGTCCAGTCCAATTTATTACAAACTGAAATAAAAAATGCTAAAATTAAAATCTAAACTATTCTAACTATCCTATACTATGCTTTACTCGATGCCTCGGGCCCTGATCACGATCAGTTTTCGAGTACAAAGTATCGCGGGGCATGCTCTGATAATAAGTATAATTTTCCTCGGGGCATTCCCCGGACAAATGAGTACAAGGAATTTAGATGTGATGAAATAAAGGTCATTCAAACATTCAACAATCCACAATCCCTAAGTTTTGCCTACCCAACCTACCATTTGCCTAATCATTTTGACTTATCATAATTCTATCACGTTCAACATCATCAATGAATCAAAATTAATCCAAATTCAATTTTATCAAGATCAATCCCTCCTCGATTCCTTTTTAACACACAAATTTTCCACATAAAAATAATTATCCACCCATATTAACATCAAACTTGTAACATGATCAACTATTCAACATCAAATATCCACAAAAACACCCAAACATAATCATCAAACAACTATCATAACATCAATCCAACAAATTAAGATAAAATGAAGATAAAGATTTAAAGAGTTAGACCTTTTGAATACTTTTCGAGCGATTTATGAAGAGAATAAAGAGTTGTCTCAAAAAGCCTCAACAAATATCAAAATCTCGACTATAAACCAACTTCCACCATGAAAATCTTCCCAAAAAAATAGGATTTGAAAGAAAAACCCCACGATAAATTGAACAAACCAGAACAAAGTTACTTGAATCTGACCAATAATTGAACCACGAATCTAATTTTTAATTTGTTTGGGCAACCGGTGGAATCTTCACTGAGATTTGAACTGAAAACGAGGAAGGGAGTGGTTGTTCGATGTGAATTTGGTCGAGATGGAGTCGGTGGTGCTATTTTTGGTCGGTTTTGCTATAACAGCAACCATAAAGTGACTTTCGTGCGTTTCCTTGTGGGATTTCGGCAGATTGCCAGCGTAAACTCGCCGAAGAAGTATCTCTATATCAATTTTAGCCCTCTCTCTCATCACTCAATTTATACCATTTTTCTATGTGTGTAGTGTTAATGTGTGAACGTAAATGGAAGAATATCCCTCTCGATTTTGTGCGTGTATAAGTATATTGTGAGGTAAATGTTGTATATGTGTAGTGTGTCAATGAGTGTATTATGTGTGAATTGTGAGAGTTTCCAGTGGGTGTGTTGTATTTGTGAGGTGAATATGTTTTGTGTATATTTAGTGAGAGTGAGGTTGTGTGTACGTAAATACTATTAGAGGGGAAAGACAAACGTGAGAGGGGTTGGGGGAGGGTGTAAGGTGGGATAAAAAGTTGTCAAAATTTTATTGGGGAAGTGGTTAATTTATTAGGATGATGATGTGTGAGGAAATATTAGGGATTAAATTTATTAGATATTGTTATTTTGTTCTCTTGTGGAGGGAATTTATCAAATAGGTGAGGGTGTGTGATAACGTGAGGGTGTAATATCGATGGGTGAGTTGACAACATAATGCTCGGGAGGGTCGAATTCACGTGTCTACAACTACATATCTCTTCCCTTAAGCATCACATCTGCTACAAAGGTTCTGAAAAGGACTAAATACACTCCTTACCTTAGTCTCAAATGAATCATTGATATAGATAGGATTATACACTTGAATCAACACACTTTGAAGCACTAACAGAATCCTCTCAAGTCTTTGTGCTACACCATAACCTTTTATGACTCAATTAGAAAGGACCAGATCATTTAGACTCTAAGTTTTTGCACTTGTATCACCTCGACAATGAAATATAGCTAATAAAATCAGAGTAAGGAAGGAATTTGAATAACTTCCATATGGACAACACAATGCCATAATCTAGAGTATGAATGAATAGAAAATATTTCTTAAATATCTGGTAGCCCCCTGATTATTAATGTGGTGCTCAACACACCCATAAGCAAGACTCTATTAGGCACAATTTTGTAGAAACCCTGAGACCATGAACCGTGCTCTACTACCAAGCTTGTCACGATTCGAGCCGAAGCCCTGGCTGCGACGGACATTCCAAACTATGAAAGTCCGAGAGACCCCTTAGCATACTATCATAAGCATAATCCATACATAGACCAAAGTGAGAAAAATATAATGAGATTAAGGAAATCTGAAAATCAAATTATGTCAATAATGTTATGAAAATACAATAACCAAAACTCTTCCACAAAGCCTCTACTGAACACTAACTGTCTAGCCCGGGATAAGGCCCCCACCTGGACCATAAACTGAAAGACTCAACATATGAGTAAATGCCTTCTGAAAGATGGATGGCTCACTGATTCTTTTATATCCCAAATATTCTACTGATGTGATGGACCATGGGACTATACCACAGAACCTAAAATATGAGGGAGGGAGGGTGTCAATACTTGGAGAGTATTGGTATGTAGGACAATCCAAAATATAACATATAATTTGCATAATATAAGTGAGAGCATTTCATAAAACAAGTTAACATAAAGCATATGAAAACACATGGGCATGATATGAAAAGTTTCAATCATTCTTGTAAAACATTGACTCAACTCTTGGTTTTAATTCTGAGATAGGTAGTACACCTTACAAGTTGTTATCCCACGAGCGATATGGGATCCGCATTAACTCGCCAACTAAGCCACCTTTCCTAGTTTTCCGCAAGGATAGGAGTGTCTGGTCTGAGTATACAACTGCACAAAGCAAGTATATAATGATCATCCATATTTTAGGACAAGATCAATCCTACATTGGGAAAACACAGTTTTAGGCAATGAATTGTTTGAACTCGTGCTTTCTTCGGGTAACCATCTGCCTCTCTTAGAGCCCATTTTTAACCTTTTAAAACATGCATCTTCTGAATCATGATTTAAAATCTGAAAAGTCTGTAGTCTATTCTATTTTGAATCTGTCAGGGCATTTATCTGATTTGATATCGTCATACCAAGACTTGCAAGTCATATAAGACATATCGTATCTTGTCTTAGACTTTCCATTCAAAACATGATATTGGTCCACCAAAACATTTAAACATTTCAAGAGGGTTCTTATTTCAAAAGCACATGAACTTATGCAAAACATTCTCTCTTCAATACTTTAACATGTGATGGCTAGTCAGATGAAATCCTTCATTAGGACACAGAGCTTTTATAAATTAATAAAATACCCTCTTATTGGATCATAAAGAAATGTAAAATCACAAATGATAGTAAAACATTTAAACTCAAGCTTTTAACCATTTGTATAAGCAACCACAATATGTTAAGGCAATGGGTTTCATAACAAGAGAGGAAATTCCATACATCATGCTCTCATATAAATTCTCAATACTCATAACATATATACATATGAAAACAATTCAAGTTTAAGGGAAAACGTCATAGTTTATACAAGATTTTATCATAAAATGGGGTTTACAATACATACTCTTCAATAATTTCAAAACCCATTTCATATACATAACTATATACCTTTAAAGATTGTTTAAATGATAAATTTATGCCCATGAGATTTAGGATAGTTCCACATATCTTTAACGGGGAAAAATCAAAGAGAACGTATAGATGTTGGACTTTGGAGATTGAAATCCTCAAACCCTAGGTAGTTTGTCCTTTATTTCTTAAGGAATGACAATTAGAGATTTAGAGAGGTGAAATAATCGAAGATATGTCGTAAAAGTGGGTGGAAATAGGTTAATATAGTGTTTAGGGGACGTTTATAAGTGAAAGGACTTCAATACCCATCCTTCCAAGTCAACAAACCAAAAAATTGACAAATTTAAAGCATCGGAGTGTCGCGGAGGGTAATCTCTGTGATGAGCTTTGCCACGCGCTCCTATCGCAGACCCTTACTGCCTCCTTACAAAAATACTCATAACTTTTTGCTCGGGTATCAGATTAAGGTGAAATTGGATGCGTTGGAAAGAGAACACATTTATCTATAATTTGGTAGGCTTAAACCTCAAAATTCCATATATTCCAGAAGTTATACACGTTCAAAGTTGACCCTTATAGATGTTAGGATTTTTTTCCTTATTTTCTTACCAAAAATAATTTTTAATTTTGTATTGAAGGAAAATAAAAGTAGTACCATAATTACTTTATCTTACCTTAAAGAAAAATAGAAAAATTTTCCATATTTTACAAACCTCTTTCTAAGAGGAAAGATTTTGGAACTTTATAAATAGAAGACCCTCCCTTCTCATGCCATAACCCAATAGTATCCACAATGTAATCATTTATGGGTCTTGTTTATGGAGAGAATTTCTCCTAATAGTTTTTTTATACTTTTTGATTTTAGTTTTCAATAAGTAAGTCGCTTGACCAAATCATATCAAAAATAGATTTTTAGTATGTTTTTTTGTCGTTTGATTTATCGTCTTATGGTTTGCAAACTAATTAATAGCTTCCGCATCTCGTCCTCTCGATTTCGAACCCAACAAGTGGTATCAGAGTCTACGGTTCAAAGATCCAATGATTTGGTGAAACAAGATTAAATAGGTTCAAAGCGGTTTCAAATTAAGTTGCAACCAATTTGACGATAATGACATTTTTATCCAACTACATGTGGAGTTGATATTTCAGTCATATTTTCAACAATCTTGCGGTCACATCTTTAAAATCAAACTTACTTTTAACCCTACAAAGGGCTCCAATATTTTTAACCCGAAATGGCTAATATATTTTTTAACTCAAAAGCTCCATTTTTAATCATGCCAAGCAGCAGTGATAAAGATTATGTGAAGAACAAAGATTAAAGTTGTGAAGACGGAGGACCAAGTGAAGAAAATCAAGCCAAAAGGGGGAGATTTGTTAGGATTTTTGCTCTGATTTTCTTACCAAAATTAAGTTTTAATTTTATATTGAAGGAAAATAAAAGTAGTACCATAATTACTTTATTTTTCCTTAAAAGAAAATAGAAAACTTTTCCATATTTGACAAACCTCTTTCTAAGAGGAAAGGTTTTGGAACTCTATAAACAAAAGACTCTCCCTTCTCATACCATAACACAATAGTATTCACAATATAATCATTTATGAGTCTTGTTTAGGGAGAGATTTTCTCCTAATAGTTTTTTCTACTTTTTTATTTTAGTTTTTAATATGTAGGTCGCTTGACCAAATCATATCAATAATAGATTTTTAGTATGTTTTTTATCGTCTGATTTATCGTCTTATGGTTTGAAAACTAATTAATAGCTTCCGCATGTCGCCCTTTCGATTTCGAATCCAACAAGTGGCATCAGAGCCTACGGTTCAAAGATTCAATGATTAGGTGAAACGAGATCAAATAGATTCAAAGCGGTTTCAAATCAAGCTGCAACCAATTTGGCGATAATGACATTTTTATCCAACTACATGTGGAGTTGATATTTCAGTCATATTTTCAACAATCCTGCGGTCACATTTTTAAAATAAAACTAACTTTTAACCCTACAAAGGGCTCCAATATTTTTAACCCGAAAGGGCTAATATATTTTTTAACTCAAAAGCTCCATTTTTAATCATGCCAAGCAATAGTGATGAAGATTTTGTCAAGAACAAAGATTAAAGATGTGAAGAAGGAGGATCAAGTGAAGAAAATCAAGCAAAAAATGGGAGATTTATTAGGATTTTTTCCCTGATTTTTTATCAAAATTAAGTTTTAATTTTTTATTGGAGGAAAATAAAAGTAGTACCATAATTACTTTATTTTTCCTTAAAGGAAAATAGAAAACTTTTTCATATTTAGCAAACCTCTTTCTGAGAGGAAAGGTTTTGGAACTCTATAAATAGAAGGTCCTCCCTTCTTATACCATAGCACAGAATCCACAATGTAGTCATTTATGAGTCTTGTTTAGGGAGAGATTTTCTCCTAATAGTTTTTTATACTTTTTGATATTAGTTTTCAATATGTAGGTCGCTTAACCAAATCATATCAATAATAGATTTTTAGTATATTTTTTTTGTAGTCTGATTTATCGTCTTATGGTTTGCAAATTAATTAATAGCTTCCGCATGTCGCCCTCTCGGTTTCGAACCCAACAGTAGAATCGAATTCCAAAATTCGATCGATAACGAAACTTCTTAACTCCACTTCACTCTAAGTGTTTACTACAAGCATTCTTCCCTCAAAAGCACTCTTCAAACTAGGATAATGAGCATGACACTTGTTTTTATATAGAAATAATTAGATTCAAGTTTATACACATTGAGACAATGGTTCGAATTCTTGTCCGAAAATACGGGGTGTACAACAACCAATGATGTCATTGTCAAGAACGAAGTAGAGCACTGAACAACAGCAATTGCAGCTCAAGAAAGTACACGACTCATGCAGTTGATGAAGGATTTACAGCAACCAGTTGGCTATGCAGATTCTTGTATCTGACAATCAGTCAGCAATCAATTTAGCTGAAAATCCTATTTTTTCATGCAAGGACTAAGCATATGGAAATACTTTACCACTTCATTAGAGAAAAAATATTACAAGAAGAGATTGACTTGGAACAGATTAAAGCGTAGCAACAAATGCAGACTTCTTTACAAAAGGCTTAACTGTCAATAATTTAGTTTATTAAATTACTTATCATAATAAATTACATTAGTTTGCTGTAAATACCGAATGTGGATAAATTTTTACCAAATATATATATATTTGAAATTCAACTTGAAGTAACCAATGTCTCAAGACAACTTGAAGGGTCTTGAGGGAATATATAGCTAGTAAAGGTGTCAAATTTAGCCGATAAAAGTATAATTCGATACGTCAACTTGCTAAAATTTCAGTAGGTCAGACTAAGTATATATTCTAGAAATCAGTGGCGACTAGCGTAGCCACATGTAATGAACGTGGCTAATTGAACACTCTTCGTTGAAAAATTATATTATGTATATAAATAATATATATATATATATATATATATAAAGTATATAGAACTAAAAATACTTTTCGTACGTATATATTAACATCCTTAATGAAATTTCTGACTTCATCACGGGTAGAAATAACTACCTAGTCTGACCTAATTCGCTAAAGAACTGAGTTCTTGAAATTATAATATGATTGATTATTTCAGCAAAGCAAATAATCAGAAAAGATATTAATTTCATTGAACTGACGTCATAGAAGGTGACATATTAGCAGCTTGCGTCAAGAACCCATGGATAATATAATCGAACAAATTCTTCTTTTCAACTGTTGTAGGATTCTCCACCTTTTCCCAAGTGTATTTAAACATTCACTATTTAAAAATGTATCCTTTTTAAAATCGTTTTGTTTGGGAAAATTTTAAAAATTTTCATAACAATCATTTTATTGTTTGTTGGTGTTTACAGTTGATTTGGGACAATTGAATTTGTCGGTAGGTCAAGAGCACTGACCACGACTTAGCTTCAAATTAATAGCGAGAGTTTGCAAAATAATAAGTAGAAATTGATAATAATGTAAGCAACAAACAAATTAAAGCTAGAAAACAAATCTAAGCACGAGCTAGCCTCGATCGGAAGTGAGACTAAACTAAGCAAAGGAAAAGCAAAAATAAAGAAAACTCGGAGACAAAGATAAAGAGAATTCTTATTGATAAGAGGTAGAGAGATAGGGAGCAGATGATGCCTTTACAATGGGGAGGGGGCCTATAATTATATTGTACAAGATTGGCCTATGACTAATAGGAGAACACCACCCGAGTCTTATAGTACCGCGACCAATGATCGTGCACCACTTGTCGAGGATCCGTTGGGGATTGCTATTAAAAATTTCTGTATCTGGTACAGGCATGCCGAGGATCGTCCTCTTGCCTGAGAGACCTGACACATTGTTTTCCTATTTGTCCTTTAACTTGTAGTCGCATAGCTGATGACCCTACAACGTTCCAGCTTAGACCGAAAGGCCATTTTCCCTGTAAAACTTCTTGACATCGTTCTTGGGGTGAACTAGTCATAGACAAGGTTTCCAATTTGGCCCGACTCAAGATGGTGAACTTTAGCTAATTTTATTTTACCCCAATATTGTTAGTTAGGTTAAGTTTGTTTCGTTACTTCATATTTTAGCGTTAATATAATTATAGAAATAGTTTGAACATAACATATTTGACATAAATGGAGCATAAGAACATATTTTAATTAATTGAAAGTTAAATATGTTGAGTCATCTATTATAATGACTAAATAGGAATTTATCAATAATCAGGGACCAAAAGTGATATGAGCCCTTCTTACTATATACAGATGTAATTCGCAAGAAATTCTCTGTTCTTATTTATGAGGGTCAATATCAAATAGAATGATTATTTTTTTGTAATTAGTAATAATTTAAGTGTAAGCCATATTAGTAAGATAATTAATTTATAGTTACACAAATATCTTTATATAACTTATAACTTATTTTAAATCACAAATTCTTAAAAAAATTCTTCAATTTCTCAACTTTCTGGACTGTTCATCGTCAAATATCATCAGTTCACATAAATTGAGACGGAAAAAAAAAAAAATTCCTTTGCCCAAGAAAAGAAGAACCAGATTCTTTACCTATAGATAAAGAAATCCCTTTACTTTATTTTAGATCAAAGAATCCAATTCCTGAAAACAACATAGTCCATTTTTCACCCCTTTATAGTTCCTATAAAACCCCCTTTGATATGGTTCCTGAAAATTATATCGCAACAAAACCATCTCAAAATAAACGTTACATTAACAATCACAGTATCAAACATGCATACATTCGAGACCAAAAACCTTGAAAAACCATTATCCGAAGAGGAGCTAAAATGTCTTCTGAAAAAGTACGATAAAACAGGCGATGGAAAGTTAAATAGACAAGAATTGAAGGTTGCCTTCAAAGATTTAGGTATATGGTTTTGTGGTTTGAGAGCTTATCAAGCTATGCATCATGCTGATAAAAACAAAGATGGTCTTATAGTCAATGATGAGATGGATGTGCTTGTTGAATTTGCTATGAAGTGGGGGTTTACACTTTCATAATAGTGTAAATTGGTCTATATATGTATCTTTTCTTTTTTCTTACTTTTAGTTTTCTTAGACATCGCGTATGAGATCTACTGGATCAACTAGTCCGAATTCGTGCTGTGTGTAAAATCAGTAAGGAGGTAAACTAATCCTACCAAAAGGTTCTCTGCCCGAATACTCGAGACCTCCGATACCCCTCTATGGGGAATTTAATGTGACTATAAATTATGATCAAATTAAACTTCATAAATAAATTCAGTGTGTAATAGTTCCTTGTGTAGTTTGTCTTTAAACAACTTGTGCTAAATGGTTATTGCATATCATTTCATACTATATCATATTATATTTTATTATACTGTGGCATTTAAAAAAATGTAATATTTCAATAAGTTGCATAGTTTTTTGTTTTTTGTTGTCTCATAATGCCATACCATCAACAATTTGAATAATGAGCTTATATTATTACAAAATAATTATGGTACGAGGTGTAGTTATAATGAAAAAAGTCGTTTAAAGGATAATATAAAATTTTAAGGAGCCGTGGTCGTTCCCCCGGACTGCCCGAATCCCACAAGTGAAAAAAAATAAAGTGACTATGCAATCTCACTAAATTAATCATTACACAGAATTATACTTTTTATCTTTATGTAATGAAGGACTTGACAATATGGCACAACAAAACCTAAATAATAACAAAAACAAAAACAAAATTAGAATGCATGCCGTGACACTGGTGTTATAACATATATAAAAACTAGTCCCTTCGTTTTAAAAAGAATGATCTATTTTGACTTGCCACAAAGTTTAAGAAAATAAAGAAGATTTTTGAATCTTCTGGCCTTAAATTGAAGTTGTGGCAAATGTACCAAAATATCCTTTAATCTTGTGGTCCTAAACATTCCATGTGGAAAGTTGAAATTAAAATATTGCCAAAAAAGTAAATGGGTCATTCTTTTTTAAACGGACTAAAAAGGAAAGTAGGTCATTCTTTTTTAAATGAGGGGGGTATTATTTTCTTTGTTTAAAAAAGAATAACCTATTTTGACTTGATACAGAGTTGAAAAAAAAATAAAGTACGACAATTCTGAATTTTCTCACTTTGTGCAAGTAGACACTCCATTGTAACTCAGCTGGATCAAGACCATAAACAAAAATATTTTTTTTCCTTTGCATTCTTTCTGAGAGCCACAAGATCATCTAGGGTGAATTAACTCCTTACCTTTTTCACTTGTTCTCCACCCACAGTCTTCATAGAAATTGTTGGCCCATCAGTAATTCTATCCCATAATTCGTAGTCCTTACCTTAAAGATACATTTTCATCTTGGTCTTCCACCTAATGAAATGAAATCCATTAAAGAGTGGTGGTCGAGTTGTTGACCGATCTTCACTATGTCCAATAGGTGATGAGGAGTTCATCATGAACTTATCTTAGGTTTCAATCCTTAAAAAATAACTTCACTCTGATATTAATTGATAGAGTGACCGACCTATTAATTTACTTATGGTTACTTATGAGGAGCCTAAGAGTAAAACATGTTGCCTAATGTATTTCAATAATGTTGTAACAATATAAGTAAAAGAGATAATATTTTCATGTGGATAACACCTGACTCAAAGAGGTATAAAAGTCCATGACCTGTACCTCTATAGGATTTCACCCCAAACTTCACTAACCAACATGAGCCTCAACAACAACAAATTAAAAGACTTCTGTAACCTAGAAATTATAAAGTCTAACTCCTATTCAGAAAAAAAAAACTCATAAACCTCCCAAGGTATGTGATCCTAAGTTGTTGAGTTCCCTGAAATGAAGACAATAACCTAATTAGTTTATAACTCCCTGAAACTAGAATTACATCAATATTACAACTCAAGAACCAACTCTAATACATAAATACTAAGACTTCTTATCTTAGTAAGTATTAGGACTAGGTTCAACAAAGTATTCCTCCAGTCTTCAAGTTGCACATTGCTAAGTTGATTTTTTAATTGCTTTTTTTGCTTTGTGAGTGTGTAAGTGACTGTGAAAGTTACTCCCTCTATTTAAAAATAACTCTCCAAAGAGTTCTTTCTTGAATCAAACTTCTTCTTCTCACCAGAACACTTATTCTTTAGAGTTCTATTTCACGTATGACTCTTTCTTCAATTTAAACTCTTTTTTATTCAAGTGTTGTAGTCAATATTTGACTATTCAAATTCACATGTGGTAGTTATGTTGAGTATATTAACTATAACTACTCACTTACCAGTTGAGCAATTTTGTCTTCTTATAATAATGATCTTTTTATGAGCTCATCATCTTCTTCCTATGCATCTGTGGACCAGCTTGAACAATATGTTTCATTCACTTGTCAATCATCAAAACTTCATAGACTCTAACAAATTTCTTATTTTTGATGATGACAAACTTTTTATCTTTGTGCATACAATACATTTTCCTATAGACACTTTAAGCATAAAACACTAGAATGAAACATGTTAGTATATGGGTTATAAGCATTAAAAAAATCCTCTATTTTTTCCCTTTTGGCATCATTGAAAAGTTGAGTATACACGTGTAGAGGCGAAAGCAAAAGTTAAACTATTCATGGCCACTGGGGATATCACAAAGACAATAAAAACATGAAAAATGTTAACTCTAAAGGCATATAAAATTAAGTAAGAAGAGAGAAGGCAGTTGAGCAAACCAGAGATCCATTACATTAAGCTTCAATAAGGGTGAACATCGAAGTCTAAGACAGTACCAAAAAGGAACTTAACATGACTAAGCACTAACGTAGAAGAACGATAATCCTAAAACACTAAAAATAAAGAGTTAATAGATAGATAAAACAAATGGGATCAACTCTATCAAGCAATGAATAGTGAAAACACTAGTGGTTCTATCTTGGGTAAGCTCAGTCTCAAGCTCCACAATTCTAGCCCCAAGAACAGCTGATTCCTGAGCATGAGCGGCCATAGCATCCTCCAGTTCCTCAATATTTTATCCAAAGAATTTTGGGCTTTCTAAAGAGGAGTATTAGCACACCCTATTGACTTAGGGAGAGAAGAGTGATGAATCCTGCCTAACATATCCTTAGTGGTTTGTTACTCCCACATAGGTATTAGGAGATCAAACACATCAAAGATTTGACCAATCCAAAATCCATATGCCAAAGAGTGTCCATTTTCATCCTGATAAAGTACACGATTCATGTGTTTGAGGATTAGAATAGGCAAGTCAATTTTGACTTCAGGATCCAACAACTTTATTAAAGTCTTGTACTAGGTATTTGGATTCTCTCTCTCTTTTATCGAATGATTTTGTGAACCACATCAAAATAAAGCTGGTGCAGAAGGGATATTTCCCTTTTCTCAAATCTGTAATGGTGAAGAAGAGTAGGTTGGCCTGATAATTTCTTAGTTATTTTCAAAGCCTAGGGTGGGTTAATCAAGGAAGGCCACTCATGCTTCACTTAGTGACTCCAGCCTCCATCCTCCAGTAGGCATATCCAAAATTCGAGCAACATCATTATTAGTTAGATGAATGGAATCCCAAGTACATGACAATTAAATACACAACCATAAAATTTGTCATTGATAAAGAGCTTAGTAACCTCTTTCTTACTTACACTAAGTGGTGCCCTGAAGAAATAAGGAGGTCCATCCTTGTGCAGTAATCTTAGTGAGGAGAACATCAATTTCAAGACCCCAAAATTAATGATAACTCTGCCTCACACAATAGATTATTTTTGGATAATTATGTGATCAAAGAAGGAGTACAAGGAAACTCTGATGGAATAGTAGTAGAAGGAGCGAAGAAAGTAGGGGTGGATAGAGCAAGTCGAAAGACCTGTTTCTTCTAAGAGCGAGGGGAGTATTTGTCTTTAGATAATGATTTTGGTGCTGAAGAAGGGTTTCTCTTAGTTGATGATTTGGATGAGGAAGAGGAATAAGTACAATGATAGGAAGAGGATTTAGGGATAGTGTTTTTATCCCTCTTTACATAGAGAACTTGACTGAGAAGTAGATCATCATCTAAGAAAAGAACCTCTGAAGAAAGAGGAACAACAGACATAGGGCATTTCTTCTTGCTCGTCTTCAATGCCTGGTCAAGAATGATATCTTCTTAGTCTTTTGCGATTGTGAGTATGAGGTGTCCGCATTAGACTAGGAGAACTCATAAGATCATCATAAACCTCATCATCAGGGATAAGAAAAAGAGCTCCAATCCTTTTCTTTAAAAGGGACCTGGACCTCTTAGGAAAGAGGTTTGAGATAGGATGAGTTTTAGTAAAAATTATCCGAATGAAAATTGTGTCTTTGACTTGAGTTGAAGGGATGCTGTTGAAAGAATCAACCATGTATTTGAAATCATTCCATGCAGCAAAATCAGATATTTTGAACATTGGAGTTGAAGGAATTTGAGTAGTTTGAGATGCAATAGGTACCAAATATATGGAGGTAGGGATTGGAGATTTCAATTTTTTAGAGTACTAGATGAAGAGGGGTCTAAAGAGGAAGACATGATGATGGGAGAGGATTTTTGGTAAGAGTAAAGAAGAAAAAATGGAGTATGAGAGAGAGAGGGTATGTGTGTGGGAGTTTGTGGAGAGAGACGCAAGAAGAATTGGCATAGAAGCCACTTTCCAAAACTATTTTGCCAAATACCCACTTATTTTATTTTTTATTTAATTTCTAGGATTAGGGTCCAAAAATTAAAAAAAAAGTTGTAAAAGTGGGGTCCACACGTGGGCTAATGGACCATTTTATTATTTTTATAACTTTAAAAATTAAATATAGCATACGTAACACCCTCCACTTCTTCAAATATTAAATAAAACCCCTTATCTCTCTCCTCTTTAATTTTCTCAACTCCCGTTATTCCCAAGAACTTTCTCCCAAATGCCATTTTCAATTCTCCTTCTTCTCCAGCGACTAAGGGCTCGTTGTTGCTTTGTAAGATTAGTTGAAATCAAGTTTCAATTATTTTTAGATCCATTTAAACAGGTTTTATTGTTAATCATTTCGGAGTGATGTAGAAAAGTTTTTTTTAATGTGGTTGATTTAGTTAAAATATGAGAATTTTATAGGTAATTAGTTTGATTCCGAAGCAATGGTTGAGGTTTGATTCGACAGTTTTGACAGATTATTTTGTCAATCGCGATGTTGAATTTTGAAATTTTTGTTAAGGAATTTTGGTTTAGTTCTGCTATTTTTTGATTAATGAAGTGTTGAATGATGGGATAATTGTTATTTTAAGAGTTATTTTGGCAATTTGATTCAGACAGTGACTTATTTCTGTATGTAGACTTGTGGTCTATGAAATAAGAATGCCCTAGATCGAAATTAATTTCTAGACATATAAAATTCTTTTAAAATATGATTGATGAAATAGTGAAAATTAAAAGATTAATAGCTAATTAGTTCGATTTGTAGCAATAGTTTGATTTTTAGCAACAATTGAGTTTTGATATTGCATGTTGGATTTTGGTTTAGTTATGATATTTTTGTGTAGTGAACTGTTTAATGGTGGGATAATTGTTAGTTATTTTGGATTTTTTATTTGAGCATTGAGTTGTTTGTGTTAGTAGACTTGTGGTCTATGAAATGACAATGACAGATTTGTTTTGTAGGTGTAGATTCTGTTGAAAATGGGTAAAAGAAAATTAGTGTTAAACACATAGTTGACACCATATCTAGTTTTGCTGCTAGCAGTAGGAAAAAAAAAGAAATGAGGCAATTAAAAATCCCTGTAAAAAAAGGAGATTTGAAGAGAAAGAGTCAGAATCAGATTCAAAGTTAAAGGAGATAAGTAGATACGTCGATTCTAGTGAAGATGTTGTCGAGTGTGGTGCTAGAGGTGACAGTGAAGAGAGTGAGAAAAGTGGAAAAAATAGTGTTGATGGGGATTATGATCCATTGTCCGTGCCATCTTATTCATGGTACATTTTCGTGGAGCGGTATGACCTTCAAACTATTATGGATGAGGTTGGATTCTTTTCGGCAAAGATATCATTTAAATCAAGAATGGTTGCATATTGAGAATTTAATCAAATTCTTGTCGACCAAGACTTGAACAAAAGATTCAAGTGGTCCTATTTTGGACGCCTGAGAAATCTTTTGGAACATCTCAAATTCAATAGGCAGATGGTTCATTATCTGCGGTTGTGATGCATCAAGAATGATAAGATGCATCATGAGATGTGGTTTTGTGAGAATAATAAGCCTGCTTGTTTTGGCTTAAAGGATTTTTTATTTTGATCACGGGGTTGGACTGCTTATCATACCCCAGTGAATAAAAATTGAAGAAGGTGTTAGAGAAGGGGGAGCATTTTTTCTTTAAGGTGACGAAAACCAAAAACATTACAGCGGCCAACTTGTTACACTTGATTAGAGGGAATAAACTGAATGGGGAGAAGAAGTTTAAGTGTTGTTTATTGTGGTTTTTGCACACCATGTTGCTTGTAAAATATTCGATAAAGGTTGTCAACACAAAACTAATTTGGATGATCGATTCTTTGAGTTTCTTCGAGAGCTATTCGTGGGGAAAAGAGACATTTCAATTGACCATGGACTATCTGAAGAAGAAAAGTGACCTAAAGAAGCAAAGGAAAGTATTTGATGAGAAGCAAAAGGCATCCTATGCTCTATTTGGATTTCCTTAGGCATTCAGGTATCTACCATCAATCCTTTAGTGGGATTATCATAGATTCTAGTTTTATTTATACTCTGTCATAGACTCTGAGTCATTTTTTCTCTACTATACTGCTTATATATTTGGATCTATGAGGCCTTTCCTCATCTTGAAAAATTTGCTGGAAAATTAATGGATGAGCCTTTTCCCATTCTCCGCGTCCTCAGATGGCATACTATAAAAAGTGACAAGATAATCGAAGGTGACCCATTCAAGTATAAAGAAAAAGTTACTGAGGTATGAACTTATTTTTTATTATGCAATTATACTGCTGTTGTATCAAATGTTATGTAATTGTTAATTGATTTTTTGTCGAACGTGCACCCATACATCATCCCTACTATTCGTAAGACGAAGATGGATTACATGGTTACGTTTAACCAATATACAGATGAGGTGAAGAATAACATCCTCGATGGCTTGAAAAAGAAGTAGCAACAGATGCAGAAGATGGAGGTGAGAAAGAACAAGAAGATGATGGAGAAGAAGAAGCTGAGGAAGAAAAAATAGCTAGGAAAGAAGCAGCAGCATATGTTGAAAAAAAGAGGAGAAGAAGGAGAACACAAAAAAGAAGGACAAGAAGAAGAAAAATAAAAATAAGGCAAAAAAGATGTGGTCATGGATATCGTTGATGAAATTAATAATAACATTTGTGATGATGCATAAAAAGACATTTGAACTCTAATATTGTTAAAGTTTAAGATTCTTTTTTTATTTGACAAAAAAGGGAGTTGAATGATCTGTTGTTAGGATATGAAAAACATTCTTTTATTTAATAAAAGTTATTATGATTCTACACTGAATCTGCTTTTATCAAACTGTATTTTTTCTTGGAATTTAACTATGCATTTCGTTGTCATAATTGATACAGTGTATGATTGACATCATTGAGTGCATATCTGATCTTTCGTATACTACTTGCATGGTCTATCATTACCATGATACTAGATTTTAAGTTGATGTGTAGTTTGATCAACTAACTATGAAAAACAGTATTAACATTATAGAAAAATAGAAGTATTTTTATTTATTCAATATCACTACATCCATGTTACACTTTTTCAAAGAACGAATACTAGCATTATAGCACATAACATTATTTCATTCTCCCTTTCTTCAGACAAAATTAATTTTTGTTTTAGTTGATCCCTCTTTATTTAAGTGTCATGTAGCAATACTTTAAAGTGATCCCTCTTCTCTTAGGCTTATTTGGACAAAGTCATGAGAAAATCTCTAGTTTCTTCATAGTCTCGAAGCCTTTGTAGTAGATTAAATTTTATCAAGCCATGAAAACTTGATGTATTGGGTCCCAAACTCAACGTTGATGGACTGCTTGGAAGTGATACCTCATCAAGCCATTAAAACAATGAGTATGCGTCATTATCCTAGAAAAAAGTAATAATTACATAATGATTTACTTAACTTTAAAAAAAAAAGACATACACGACTCACCTTCGCAATTATACAGTTATAAAATTTGCGACCTGGATTTGATTTCATGTGTGACGTCCTCAAGAGGGATGGAGGACTTTATATATGAAGTAAAAAGAAGTGTTAACATTGAAGGAGTACAAAATTAGTCGATTGTTACTGTTGAAATAGTAATTATGTTTTTTGAACTGTTGGTGACACTTAATAGATTGTCATCGATCATGACCTGTGTCAGTCATCAATGAGCTATTAAAGTCTACCGTAAAAACTCGTAATCGATGGACCCTCAATAACATGTTTAAAAAGAAAATAATTCAGTAAAAAATATACTTGTGTTTTGAGGGTCCATCGATTCAATAAGTCTACCATAGACTTACATTGTAGGTAGTGCATCGATTAATCTCTGGATCATTCATAGATCACGTAGATCTATATGCACTAGTATAGACCATTACTTGCATGTTGTTTAAAAATACTAAATTAATTAAAAATGAATATAGTGTGGGTTTCTACACATATGAAGGAGTATAAACAAGTCACATAATAATATTAGAGCTTATACAAATTAGGGGTGGTGAATTAAGGAGTGTGTGGATAGGTAGAGGTTGAACAAATAATATCCTAAGAGTAATGTTTGTCAAAGCACAAGTATGTTTTGAGGATGTTGATTGAATTTGGCGACTACCCATTCCACATACTCCTTCAATCACCACCCCAAATCAAAAGAGTATGTGGAATGGATAGTGATTGAACAATCAACATCCCCAAATCAAAACATACTTGTACTTTGGCAAACATTACTCTTAGGATATTGTTTGTTCAACCTCTACCCATCCACTCACTCCTTAATTAACCACCCTTAATTTGTATAAGATCTAATATGATTATGTGACTTGATTACACTCCTTCATATGTGTAGAAACCCACACTATACTTATTTGTTATTTATTATCCATTTTTCAACAATATGCAAATAATGGTCTATACCAGTATACACAGATCTATGCGATCTCTGAATGATCCAAAGATCAATCGATGCACTACCTAAAGTATAAGTCTACAGTAGACCAATTGAATCGATCAACCCTCAAAGAACAAGTATATTTTTTACATGAGATTGACATGGGTCAACATCGATGACAGTCTACTAAATTTAATTATTTCCTTTCAAAATCCCCAAATCATGTGATTATGTGTTTAAACTTTTTTTCTTTAATTATCCTTTTTAAAACCTTCAAATCATGTGATTATGTGTTTAAAATTTTTTTAATTTAATTATTTTCTTTCAAAACTTCCAAATCTTGTGATTGTGTGTGTAAACTTGTTTTAGTTTAATTATTTTCTTTCAAAACCTCCAAATCATGTGATTATGTGTTTAAACTTTTTTTAGTTAAATTATTTTCTTTCAAAACCTCCAAATCATGCGATTGTGTGTGTAAACTTGTTTTAGTTTAATTATTTTCTTTCAAAACCCAAATCTTGTGATTGTGTGTTTAAATTTTTTTAATTTAATTATTTTCTTTCAAAACCTCCAAATCATGTGATTATGCATTTAAACTTTTTTTAGTTAAATTATTTTCTTTTAAAACCTTCAAATCATGTGATTGTGTGTGTAAACTTATTTTAGTTTAATTATTTTCTTTCAACCCCCCCCCAAATCATGTGATTATGTATTTTATACACGCTACTAATTGTCCATCAATTCCTTAGCTGGTGTACTGTAGATCGAGTTGATTGTCTACGGTAGACTATATACGAGATCTGTATTTATTATCAAATATTTTTACTCTTGAAAATTTGAAAAATTGGCTGTGCAAAATCTCACCATTGATACAGAAGAATAACCAAAAAGAGGGAAACAAAATTTGCAAACTGAAATATTTATTTTAATAGTTGTTCATTGCACAATTATACATTTTCAAGACTGTCCAGAACAAGAAAAAAGGCAAAAAATAAGAAGTTTTCTTCTAACAACAATCCTACCAAGAAAACTTCTTCTACAATAAACAGGCACAAAAACTAATAAACATAAAATAAAATAAAAAATTAAACTAATTTTAGGGGGATGGTGGGGGTGATGTAATCGGTGTCATCCATTTCTAGCTTTTCCAGAATTGCCTTCAGGAAATGAGAAATTCGACGAAGCTCACTATAACTCCCCGAGTCTGTTCTGGGGACGCTACATGGTGCTCATAATCCAAAAGGATCACAAGTAAACCCATGACTGGTACCTGCTGCAATAACTGTATAATAAATATTGTAATGATTGTAGAAATAGGCGAAAACATATGTCATAAGGTTCAATCTATAAATAAATCTGAATGCGGTATCAAATACCAAAACTGAATATAAGTACTGAGTAACTACTGAAAATACTCTAGTATGAAAAGCCTCTAACTGTCTGAACTGTAGAGTTGATGGGACAGGCCCCCAACTAACTCCATCTACTGAAATAAAATTGAAGTACTGTAAATAATAAGCATGTCCTCGAACTATGAGGACTCACCACAACTCTGAAAACTGAGAATCTGAACTGCTAAGGGTGCTCTGGAGCCCGTGCATCTGAACCTATGATATAAGACATCATAGCGTAAAGAAAATCATGTGTCAGTACTTTGAATGTATTGGTATGCTCAGTGACGTAGGCTGAAATGCATGGGTTCATATTCATGAACAATACTAACTGAATAACATGATTATGACTGAATAAGAGTACATGCATGAATACTTATACTATAATTGAAATCGTGCTACATTGAATCTACTGAGTCTGAATACTGATTACTGATTAACTAAGTTTACTGATACTGTATTACTGATAATTGAATAATTGTTTCTAACAGTCCTGAATTCTGTGGAACTATATGAGTTCTATACTGAACTAGATTGGGTGACTATATCTCAAAGTCCTGAATCTGTAGAACTGAATTGAGTTTTATTCTGAGACTGAGTCAGAAACTGAGACAGTAGGAGGTAATTATCTAACCAACGTGCTCCTATCTAAACTGATTGGGGTCTAACCTATAACCTCAGCTGGAAGGGTGTCAATACCATTCCACGGGTAAGGACAAGCTGTGAGTTAACCCTTTCTGATAGAAAGTTCTTTCGTCAACCCTTACTGGAAGGATAACTTGGATAAGAAGTATCAACCCTCATAATGTTTGGCAGGAAGATACCTCAACCTACGCTAGCTAGGTAGTTCTATAACACAGGGATTACTACTAAGGGTCAAACCCTCTGCTGACAGAAATGCCCCATCCCTGGGTTAACTCGGTGTTGAATTCTACTCCCAACTGAATAGACACTGAACTAATTTCTAGTCTGGGCTGGACTAAACGGTTACTGAGATTTACTGTTTAACTGAGCTGAAACTGAGTTTACTGACTTCTGTTGACTGACAGAATACTATTAAATTCTATTAACTGATAGAGTTTACTGAGGTCTGAACTAAATACTGAGTTAGACTGAACTATTACTGACACTATTAGGTTTTCCTGAGTTTTGCAACTGACTGAGAGTAGCACTAATTATGACATGACTGATACTATTCTATGACTGATCATGGCTCTAGACAAGTAGCTAAATTATCGGGTACAAGTACCCTAGGACTCGATAGCATAAATTAAAAGAAATGACATAAACATGAAATATGTAAACTATGAACTTGATCATCACTCATTCATTGGGGCATTTTAATAAACACTTTCATGATATATCTTGCACAAAGGCTAACTTGACATGAATTCTTGCTCTTATTAGTTCACATGAATAATTTATCAAACACTTGGAAGGCATAGAACATGCGCATAACACTAATCAACATGTGAGCACACAAATTCAATCATTAAATTCACAATTTCAAGGTTTTAACATGATCTCACATGATAAGACATGTAAATCATATAACTCCACATGAAACTTAGCATAACACATGGATTTAAAGCTCAAATAATCATTATAAACATGAATATTATCAATCCCATCTTGGTATTCATGAAACCCATATACTTGAAGTTTAAAACAGATTGTTGGACTCCAAGGGTGGAAGAGACCCTTGGACTAACAATTACATACCTTTGTTAAAGAATTTCTAAAAGTTTGTGGTTGAATTTTGAGTTCTGGATTTGAAATTTGAACACCCAAGGTTTTGTTCTTGAGATATTTTTAGAGATAATGACTGTAATTGTTCTATAGGGTGTTTAATTTCATGTTTTGGGGGCTAATGGTCGAGGGAAAAAGACCCGAATACCCCCAAGGATGCGGTTTTTTAATGACTGAAAACTGGGCTACCGACGCGTAGGTCAACGCGTCGTGTTGATACATCGACGCAATAGCCAACGCACCACACCATGTTCCTGTTGATTCACTAGAATTGGACGCTGGTAGCTGGGTAAAATATTAATCAACATGATAGTCAACGCGGCGCACCAAGATCACGTTGATTCACTATTTTAAGATTCCAAAGGAGCTTCAAACGAAGTCCGAAAAATCTGAAACTTGTCTGAAAATACCTACGAACATTCCTGATAATGAATCAACCTAAACATTAATATTTATTGGACGTAAAGGTCCCAAAATAAGATTACCGAACTTCATAGGCTAAAATGACACTAAGTCTGAGTACTTAGCTCTTTGACAAGTCTAAAGGACTGAATTAAGCTTAGGATCTTGTGGGGTATTACATTATTTCCCACTTGGGAATATTCATCCTCGAATGAGACTACTGAGACTGAGAATACTGAGAGACTGAACTTAGATACTGGGCATGCACAACTGAGACATGGTTTCATAACTGAGATTATTGATACACTGAATTATCATAATGAACATGCATATCGGATGCATGAGTACATATATGAAAATGATTCATGAATACATGATTGGGATTATTGATATGTTATGTCTATATACTGAACATGCATATCTGATGAATGGATACATAACTTAACTGGCTCATGAAAGTATAACTAAATATGCAATGGTAACTAATACCAAGTTTATAACTAAAATCTGAACATGAAACTTAATAAGCTTAAGGAAAACTATTACCTTGAGCTGAGTCTGAATTAGCGGAGAATAGATAAGGATACTTGATTCGCATGTCTGCTTATGCTTCCCAAGTAGCTCCCTCGGTGGACTGATTATGACAAAGAACTTTGACTAGTGGAACTTCTTTGTTCCTCAGTTTGCGAATCTGATAGTCAAGGATTTCAACTGGGATCTCTTCATAAGAGAGGCTATTCTGAATATCTATTCCCTCAATAAGGACTACGACTGCTGGGTCACCTGTGTATTTTTTATCAAGGATATGTGGAACACTAGATGAACTGAATATAGATCTGAAGGAAACTTAGGTTTTTAAGCTACCTTTATGAAACGGCTGAGAATTTGGTGAGGACTGACATATCGGGGACTGAGTTTCCCTTTCTTGCCAAAATTCTTCACTCCTTTCATAGGATATATTTTTAGATATACATAGTCACCAATCTTGAATTCGAGATCCTTTCTTCGTACATCTGCGTATGATTTCTAATGGCTCTGAGTTGTCTTAAGCCTTTCCCTGATTAACTAGACTTTCTCTAAGGTATCAAATACCAAGTCAGGCCCTATCACTACGGCCTCACCCACTTCAAACCAACCAATAAGAGATCTGCATCTCCTCCCATAGAGCACCTAAAATGGATCCATCTGAATAGTGGAATGATAGTTTTTGTTGTATGTGAATTTAATCAAAGGCAAATGGTCATCCCAACTACCTTTGAAGTCTATCACACACGCTCGCAGCATATCTTCTAGGGTCTGAATGGTCCTTTCTTCTTGACCATCTATCTGAGGATAAAAGGTTGTACTGAGATGTATTTAGGTACCAAGGGCCTTTTGTAATGCTTTCCAGAAATAAGAGGTGAACTCGGTACCTCTATCTGAGATAATGGATAATGGAACATCGTACAATCTGACCAACTCCCCAATATAGAGTTTGGCGTAATCCTTGGTTGAATAGGAGGTATGAACTGGAAGGAATTTATATGATTTGGTCATTCTGTCTACAATGATCCAAACTGAACCATTTTGATGATGAGTATGAGGCAAACCTATCATAAAGTCCATGTTCACTTCTTCCCATTTCCAGGTGGGAATACAGAAATTTTGCATGGACCCACTAGGCTTCTGATGTTCAATCTTAACCTACTGACATGTTGAGCACTTAGCCACAAACTTTGTAATATCTCTTTATCCCACTCTACCAATAGATATCTCGCAAATTGTGGTATATCTTGGTGGCCCCTGTATGAATAGAGTAGTGTGTACCATGCGCTTCTGCAAGAATTTACTGTCTTAAGTCATCTACACCTGGTACACACAGACAATCCTGACAATACAATACACCATCTCCCCCTTGGGAGAAAACCTCTGCGTTCTAATTTCTGACTGATTTCTTCAACTAGATTAGAATAGGGATGATTCTACTTAATTGACTAAGCATACACCTAGTCGGGCTAACTGATGAAATTTTTTAGCTAACTTCTTCTTACTATTGTCAATATAGACAACATTACCCATAGACATTCTACTAAGAGTGTCAGCCACTACATTGGCCTTGCTCGGATAATATAGAACACTTATTTCATAGTCTTTCAATAACTCCAGCCACCTTCTCTGGCAGAGGTTGAGGTCTTTCTGGGAGAACACATACTGTAGGCTCTTACGATCAGTGAACACATCAATATGCACACCATACAAATAGTGCGTCCAAATATTAAGGGCGAAAACCACTGTTGCTAACTCAATATCATGAGTAGGATAGTTCTTCTCATGGGGCTTAATTTGTCTAGAGGCATAGGCTATAACCTTACTTCTCTGCATGAGGACATAACCCAATTCGACTTTGGAAGAATTACAATACATAACAAAGCTGTCAGAACCATCTGGTATGGTCAACACTGAAGTTATAGACAGTTGAGTCTTCAACTCTTAAAAACTCTTTTCACAAAAATTTGACCACTGAATTTGAATTTCTTCTGAGTCAATATGGACATAGGGGATGCAATAGATAAAAATCCCTCAATAAACCATCGGTAATAGCCAGCCCAACCCAAGAAACTCCTAATATCTAATGGAGATAGAGTCTGGGCCAGTTTCTCACTACCTCAATCTTTTGGGGATCAACTCTAATGCCATCACCAGAAATGATGTGGCCAAATAATGCTACAAGCCTTAGCCAAAAATTGTACTTACTAAATTTGGCGAATAACTGATGATTTTTTAGGGTCTGTAGTACTATTTTGAGATGTTCTGCATGATCATGCTCACTATAGGAGTAAACAAGGATATCATCTATGAATACTATGATGAACATGTCCAATTACTGCTTGAACACACAGTTCATCAAGTCCATGAAAGCTGTTGGGGTATTGGTAAGACCAAAGGACATAACTAAGAAGTCAAAGTGACCATACCGAGTTCTGAAAGCTATTTTTCGGATGTCACAATCCCTGACTCTGAGATGATGATAGCCTTATCTAAGGTCTATCTTAGAGAAATAACCGGCACCCTGAAGTTGGTCAAATAAGTCATCGATTCTGGGAAAAGGATACTTGTTCTTGACTATAACTATAATTAACTGATGGTAATCTATACACATTCTGAGAGAGCTATCTTTATTATGCATGAGTAACACTGGTGCACCCCACGGGGATATACTGGGTCTAATAAATCCCTTATCTAGGAGATTCTTTAAATGTTCTTTTAATTCTCTGAGTTTTGCTGGAGCCATTCTGTATGGCGGAATAGAGATGGGTTGTATAAATGAGAGAAGATCAATTCTGAAGTTGATTTCCCTTTTGGGAGAAACTCCAAAAAAATTGTCGAGAAACACATCTGGGAATTCACAAGCTACTAACACTGATTTAAGAGTAGGGGTTTCTGAAGTAGAGTCCTGGACTTGAACGAGATGATAAATACATCTCTTAGATATCATTTTTTTAGCCTGAAGGTAAGAAACAAACTGACCCCTAAGTGCTGAAGTACTACCCCTCCACTGTAGGATGGGTTTATTTGGAAACTGAAACTGAACAATTCTATTTCTGCAGTTGACTGAGGCATAGCAGTAATGAAGCCAATCCATGCCGAGAATAACATCAAAATCAGTCATCTCTTTAATTTAACTAAATTTGCTGAAGTGACTTTCTGAGATATCATAATCGGACAGTTCATGTATACCCATCGGGTTATGATAGATTTACCCACTACGATAGAAACTGAGAAGGGCACTATTATAATTTCAAGAATGACTCCCAAATCAACTACTATATATGGAGTAACAAAGGACGAAAAAGCTCCTGGATCTAGCAAAGCGTAAACATATAAATGGAAAAATTGTAACGTACCAGTGACCACATCAGGAGAAATTTCTTGATCTAGTCAGGACTAAAAAGCATAGAGTCTATTTGGGCACTACCCACTGGTGGCACTGGAAGAGGCACCCTGCTAATTCGGGCAATCGGATTGAGCTGGAGGACAGTTATGTTGACTCTGCGAACCAACCTGAGGACACTGTTTGACTCTATAGCTTGGATTACCATATCCAAAACCCATATCACTACCATCTCTACAAATACCCTGGTGGTATCTGCCATATTTCGGGCAAAAGGGGTTGATTTGGGAACTGCTAACACTGCCCTGGGCTTAGGGACTGGCGCCCTATCTCTGTTGTTGTCTCTGAATTTCGGCACTAGAGCCCTGGCTGAGGATAGAGCTAGAACTGAGGATTTTGAGTGGAACTGAGATTGATTTCCATCCTCTGATTTAGGCTGAGCTAAATTGAAACTACCTATTCTCAATCTCTTATTCTGCATCTATTCTCTTTATTCTTGGCCTCCTCTATCTGCTGATCATGGACTATGCCCCAAGATATGTCCATCTCCTTAATAATCATTGTGGTTCTACACTCCTTAACCACACTACTAGACACTCTTGACACGAACTTACTCATCCTCGCTCTGCTATATGCTACAAAATGTGGGGCATATCTGGATAACTAGGTAAACTTGAGAAAATACTCCTGCATTACCATATTGCCCTGCTTCAGGTTTGTAAAATCCAAAACCTTTACTTTCCTCAACTCTAGCGGGAAGAACCTATCAAGAAAAGCAACTGCAAACTTCTCTCATTCTATGGGCCCTGCATCTGCGGCCCTTTCTGTCTTCCACTATTTGAACCATGAGTGAGACACATCATGTAACTGATATATAGCCAACTCATTACTCTTAACAGCAGTCATCCCCATGATATCTATAATCTTCTTCACCTGATAAAGAAATTCCTAAGGGTCCTTATCTGACTTAGACCCGATAAATAATGGAGGGTTCATTCGGGTGAAGTCCTAAATCCTAGCAGTAGCATTATTGGCCACTAGGTTAGCTAAAACCATAATTAAATATTTATTCTGGGCTGCCATAGAATGAGCTAGGGTGGTTAAGGCTGCTCGGAACTCCGCATGGGAGACATCCTTGCCCAAAGAATCTAGATGGATGGGCTGAGAGGCTGACTAATCTCTTGTTCCTCTTCCCTGAGTCCTCTTTGGAGATATATTCTGTAAACGGAAGAGAATCTAGGATTAGAAAAAGAGTATAACTAGATCTCCTGCTCACTCGTACGACATGAATACTAAAAGAAAGGAAACTTTTCCTATTCCATCTCATAGCCTCTTGTCCATAAGTGTGGCGCGTAACACACCCATGAACAAGACTCTACTAGATGTTGCTTCAAGACTTCCTTAGACTCTATTGAACCTTAGGCTCTGATATTAAGTTTGTAATGCCCCGAGTATGTACCCTAGATGCTACACAATGCTCATAATCTCGAAGGACCACAAGCTAACCCATGACTGGTACCTGCTGCAATAACTGTGTAATAAATACTATAATGATTGTGAAAATAAGCGTAAACATATTTCATAAGGTTCAAATTTGTAAATAAATCTAAAACCGATATCAAAATACCAAAATTGAATATAAGTACTGAAAAACTGAACAATTTTCTGAAAATACACTAGTCTAAAAATCCTCTAACTGTCTGAACTGTGGAGTTGATGGGAAAAGCCCCCAACTAACTCCATCTACTAAAATAAAACTGAAGTAATATAAATAATAAGAAAGTTGAGAATCTGAACTGCTAAGAGTACTTTAGAGCTCGTGCGTTTGAACCTATGATACAAAGAAAAGTATGTGTTCGTACTTTGAATGTACTGGTATGCTCAGTGAGGTAGGATGAAATACATGGGTTTATATGCATGAACAATACTAACTGAATAACATGAGTATGACTAAATAAGAGTACATGTATGAATACGTATACTATAACTGAAATCATACTACATTGAATCTACTGTGTCTAAATACTGATTATTGATTAACTGATTTTACTAATACTATATTACTGAAAACTGCATAACTATATCTCATAGTCTTAAATTCTATGGAACTATACTGAGTTTCATACTGAACTGGATTGGGTGACTATATGTAATAGTCTTGAATCAATAGAATTGAAATTCTGACATTGAGTCAGAAACTGGGACAGTGAAAGATAATCATCTAACTGACATGTCCCTTTCTAAACTAATTGGGGTTTAACCTATAACCCCAACTAGAATGATATTAATATCGTTCCATGGGTAAGGAAAAGATGTGAGTTAACCCTCTCTAACAGAAAGCTCTTTTGTCAACCCTCGCTGGCAGAATAACTCAGATAAGAAGTATCAACCCTCATAATGTTTAGCAGAAAGATACCTCAACCAACACTGGCTATGTAGTTCTGCAGCTTAGGGATTACTGCTAAGGGTCAAACCCTCTGCTAATAGGAATGCCCCCATCCCTGGGTTAACGTTGTGCTGAATCCTACTCACAACTGAATAGACATTAAACTGATTTCTAGGCTAGATTGAACGGTTACAGAGATTTACTATTTATCTCAGCTAAAACTAGGTTTACTGACCTCCGTTGACTGATAAAATACTGTGGAATTCTATTAACTGATAGAGTTTACTGAGGTTTGAACTGAATATTGAGTTAGACTGAACTATTACTGACTCTACTGAGTTTTCCTAAGTTTTATAACTGACTGAGAGTAGGACTGATCATGACGTGACTGATACTATTTTATGACTGACCATGGCTCTAGACAAGTAGCTAAATTATCGGGTACAAGTACCCCCAGGACTCGATAGCATAAATTAAGAGACATAGCATAAACATTAAACATTTAAACTATGAACTTGATCATCATTCATTTATTGGGGCATTTTAACAAACACTTGCATGATATATCTTGCACATAGGCTAACTTGACTTGAATTCTTTCTCTTATTAGTTCACATGAACAATTTATCAAACACTTGGAAGGCATAGAACATGCACATAACACTAATCAACATGTGAGCACACAAATTCAATCATCAAATTCACAATTTGAAGGCTTTAACTTGATCTCACATGATAAGACATATAAATCAATAAACTCTTCATGAAACTTAGCATAACACATGCATTTGAAACTCAAATTATCATTATAAACATGAATATTATCAAACCCATCATAGTATTCATGAAACCCATATACTTGAAGTTCAAAACTGATTTTTGGACTCCAAGGGTAGAAGACACCCTTGGATGAACACTTCACAAACCTTTGTTGAAGAATTTCTAAAAGTTTATGGTTGAATCTTGAGTTCTTGATTTGAAATTTGAACACCTAGGGGTTTTTTTCTTAATATATTTTGAGATATAATGACTATAATTGTTCTATAGGGTGTTTAATTTTGTGTTTTGGGGTATGAGGGTCGAGGGAAAAAGACCCAAATACCCCCAAGGATGCGGTCTTTTAATGACTAAAAACTAGGCTACCAATCCGCAGGTCGACGCGATAGCCAATGCATCGCGCCATATTTGCATCAATTCACTGGAATTGGATACTGGTAGCTAGGAAAAATATTAATCAATATGATAGTCGATGCAGCGTGCCAAGATCATGTTGATCCACTGTTTTAAGATTCCAAAGGAGCTTCAAATGAATTTTAAAAACTTTGAAACTTGTCTGAAAATACCTACAGACATTCCTGATCATGAATCAACCTAAACATCAATATTCAATGGACATAAAGGTTGCGAAATAAGATTGCCATCCTTCGTAGGCTAAAATTATACTAATTCTGAGTACTTAGCTAAGATATTCTAAGTTTGGGACTCCTTGACAAGCCTAAAGGACTTAATTAAGCTCTGAATCTTGCGGGGTCTTACACTCACGCTCCAAGTAGACTTGGTTTTTGTCCAAGCCATGGAAAAGGCAATAAAAATCATTTCTTAAGAGTAGTAGATCATAGTGACTTGGGGGAACTCGTCTAATGGGGTGTAGGGGAATTCTTCAACCAGGCATGATTTAAGTTTGATGAAGAAAATGAGGGCTTCTGATGTTTTGGGTTTACGTAGAACTTAATGCATACATTGAAATAAGCACTGTACTTATAGGCTCATAGAAGGTGTCCTTTTATATTCCCAACCAATGATCAGTCGACGCGTGTGGGAATAGAAAAGTCTAAACTTACGTATACCAACGATTTTTCTTGTGAGCGGAGTGTTTGTAGATTTCAATTAATCGGGAACAAGAAACGATGGTTCAATAAATCGATTGTATAGATATAGCAGTAAAAAGACCCATATAACATGTTTGATGAGTAATCATATAACCATTACAAAATATTTAATAGATCGTGTACAAGAAATATCATAGATTGTTGGTGTCTACCATAGACAAAGCTTTAAGTCGATTACAACTGAACGTTAAATTCAACAAAAATGCAAATTTATCCCCCAAAATAATAGCTTTACAACTGAAGAAAAAACGTCTATCCAATATTTGTTGGCCATGCTACATGTGGCTCTTTTGTGCCCGGATTTCTTGCATATTGAACACTTATTCCTCCTTTTTGGACTTGAATATTTCACCGACACCCTTAACGCATTTGAATTTCTTCCTTTTGAGTTTGGGATTGTAGGGGGGAATCTTAGTATTTTGTAATTCCTTTGGCATAGTCCATTCGGACTCTAGAGGAACAACGTTAATAGCTTCGGAGTATGCGAGAAGGTAAGTTTCAAATTTATAAATTAGTGAAGAGTACGCATAGATGGAGTTACCATTACCTTCGCCATTGCCATAATTTGCTCACAAAGCAGCCATCTCATGTTCGCATGGTATTTTCACTAAGTCATATTTCCTACAAAAACAAATCCTCTTTAAGAGATTGACCTTAGCAGTAACACAATTTCCGAACACAGTAAATTGGTTAACATCCTCGTTTGTATTAGTCACATACAAGGAATCGCTCACACTCTTATTATCCCTTAGGATTTTTTCGTAGAAGGCACAAATTTGTTATTTGTACTGTCGACAAAGGAATTCCGCTCCCTAAACTTTTCATCAAATTTTCTAGCAATTGAATTGAATATGTATGACATGGGGTACTCCCATTCATCCGTCAACACTGAGTTGAGATACTCAGCGATATTTGTGATCATTACATCATACATATTTCCCTAAAAGTATGCTCTACTCCATTTCTCAAACTCAAGCTTATTAACAAGGACATGTGCTACCTAGGGGCAATTATTCTTCAATTCTGCAAAATGCTCACTAAACTCATCAAGAGAATAAGCCTTTTCCGCGGCGTAGAATAGATAAAGATTTTCTCCACAGTGTTTATTTACATGAAGATTTTCTACGAGGTACCTCATGCAAAGTCAATGATGCACATGACTGTAAACCCTGGAGAAGGAATTTTGTAATGATAATGTGCCTATCGGAGATGACACATATATTTGGTTCATCTTCTACTATAGACTTCAACTTCTCAAAGAATAAGGTCTAAGAAGCATCTTCGTCTTTATCCTCAACACAAAAGGCAATTGGAAATATATGATTTTTGGTGTCCTGTACAACAACAATCAGTAACACACCCCCATACTTGCCATACAAATGTGATCATCGACGATAATTGTCTTTCTCATGTAGGCATATCTCCGTATGCAAACTCTGAATGTTAAAAAGTAGTAAATGAATGATTCATCCATCCTGTTTACCATGATAGAGTAAGAAGAGTCAAGATTCAATAACTCCACCATGTGAGAAAAAGCCAGCAAGCAATCATATCCATGCTCTAGTGTCCTACGAATGATGTTCTTCACAATTACACTTCATTTCCAACACATCCAATAGCTTGCGTTGCAATGCATCTCCCTAAACACAATACTCTTAATTTATCTTATGCTTGGACCCTTACCATCGCAAAAATGATTTACGCATAGTGAAGCAATCATTTCGGATGAGATTTTCTTATGTCTGCCCGTTCCATATTCAACATCGCAGGTGTGGAACCCAAGATACTTGTATATGCAAAATTTATCCAAGGATCTATACTTTTTTGCCCGCAACAACCAGCCGCAACCACGAGATACACATTGCACCTTTAATAATTTGGTGCAACTCTTCTTCATAAAATAATTAAAAGACTGCTTCACCGTTGATCTGTCTAGTAGTATTTTGAGCTCTTTCTTATCGGCGAATGTTTGATCATGATAGAAATTGGTTCCATCGGCGAAGGAATATCTTGGTTGTGATCCTATTCTACAATATTCTTCTGCATCTTGAAAGTCTGATGAAATGTATTCCATATGCATAGAATTAACTTTCATATTAATTAAATGATCGCATTCATTCTCATAATCATTCAAATCATCATCGACTATCGGGGGTTGAGGTGGGAGTGCTGATAAATTCAACGATCCTTCAAATGGTCTCTCAACTATATTTATCCTTAAAATAGGCCTAAAATCATTCGCATCAACATCCATCATGTACAATGACATACGTTTATCATTTTTTATGATCGTAGGATGAACCTTTTCCCTCGAATGCATTAGATAATTAATCACCACGTTGCTCAGCATATAATCTAGATCCTCGCTCTCCATTACGCTTGCAACCAAGTCACTGTAAGAACAGTTGCAGTGAACGACAACGGGCAGTGTCAACTTAGTAAAAGATTTTCATTTTCAACATTTGGGAGTTTCCTTCCATTCTCCCATGAAATCACCAGAAATTAGAATAAATTCTGCAATAGACATCCTAGAATTAAGCTTTGGTCGACAGCCGATTATGTTGATGGTCTATGTCAGGATATATGCATTGTTGATGACTAACGATAACTAATTGTTGACTGGGCAGATATCTATACAAAAACCTTGAAATTGTAAATATTGCTTCTAATCAACGATCGTTGGGTTTATGGAATAGAGAAATAAACTTGAAGTCGTCTAAGCTACTGTAATGTACTTTCTAAAGAGGTTTTGAGTAATGTGTGTGATTTAAAGCTTTTTTACAGTGGTGGAAAGTGTGTTTGAGAAGATAGCAAGCAAATGGGGTGACAATGAATGCAATGAACAAGCTTATGATATTTGTGGACTAATTTAGAGCTGATCACCAAAAAATAATGTCGGAATTATACCTGAATCGGAGCTTTTTGGAGGAAAATGAACCTTCTATTTTAAGCTTTTGGATTATTTTTTTTAATTATTTTCGGAAATCAAGATATTTTTGAATTATATAATTGTGGATAATGGAGTGGCTTGAAGTGTATTATTATATTTTTGTGGATGAATTTATTAACTTGAAAAGATTGGATGATGAATTGGAATTAAGTAGGTATATGGCAAATTTTTCAAGACTTTTATCTAAATGGTAAAATAAGTCTTAAAAAGCGCCTTTTTGGCAGCTTTGCCCCAGAGAAACACCTTAAATAGGCATAATGCTTAGGAAAAATGTATAGAAAATAAGAAGAGTTTAGACAGTGGAAACCGAATAAGATTTGGCGATGTGAAAGTGACACGATTGAAGTGGGAAAGGGCTCTTCAAATTTTGGCGATTGAATAAGACCGGATGAATCATTAAATACAAGAAACAGTTGTGCTCAGATGTTTCATTTTAATTAGAATTATACGTAACAAGTTAGTGCATACCTTAAGATGGTTTTTGCAAGGATACCAAGAATATTTTTTTTTGCTTTTTGAGATTTGGATAGATAAATACACACTTTAAAAGTTAAAAGAATATCAGGAAATAGAATTGAAACATGCAACTAAATGTGCAAGATTGAATAGACTAACAAGTTTCTTCTAAAAATGTGATCCAAATAGAATATCCAATTATTGAGGTGATTTATGTAATTTTAATTCTCCTCAAGTCTAATCTATTTTTTTGTAAGTGTTCTCTACTTATTGATTTAGTAAAATATCTACAATTTGTTCTTTAGTGGAACAAAATATAATTGAAATAAGATCTATTTCGATATTATCTCTAAGAAAATGAGGTCATGTATCAATATGTTTAGTTCTTTTATGTTGCACAGAATTTTTTTGCAATGTTGATTGTACTAGTATTGAAGTAAAAATTTGGACACAACTAAATCCATATAAAAATGTTTTAGTTGTTGCTTCATCCATAATAATTGTGCATAGAATGATCTAGAAACAACATACTCAACCTCAGCAGTGGACAAGGCAACATAATTTTACTTCTTGATGGACTAGGAGAGCAAACATTATCCAAAGAATTGTGTCATACCTGTGATACTTTTTATATGTTCCATATAACCTATATAATTAGCATTTGCATAGCCTACCTGTTTGAAATTGCTTCCTTTAGGATATCAAGTACCTAAGTCTGTTGTTCCTATGAGGTATCTTATTATCCTTTTGACAGACGTGAGATTAGACTCCTTAGGATTTACTTGAAACCTTTCATATAAGCCAATACTAAAGACAATGTCAGGTCTACTTGCAGAAAGATACAAGAAAGACTCAATCATTCCTCTATAAAGATTCTATCTATATGTAGACACATAATTTTGTCCCATTAAAAAAATATTCCTTATTTCATTATCACACAATTTAACCCCATTATTTTATAATTTCCCACAAGAAAAACCAATAAATAACCACCTTTTTCACTTATTTATTTATTCATTTATTTGTTTTTTTGTGTGTGTTTATCCCATTTAACAAACCTAACAAACTTTGTCTTAGTTGAAAGATTCCAACAACCCACCCAATCAAAAATAGACACTTAAACCTCACCTTGTCATACCCCAAATCCCATTGGAGCGGACTGGCACCCGTAGCCGAGGAGGCCCGGGAGAACCCGTTCATAACCTATACTTTCACATTTACATTACTTATGAAAATTAGAAATTTGGGCAGCACTTCGTTGTAAATAGAAGAAAACAGTACATGTATCAGCCCAGCAGACACGCATAAATATATATATATATAAACAGTAATTGGTCGTCAGAGCCATCACGTCTATCAACCAAACACTCCTATGGTTGTACAATATGTCTACAAAAGCCTCTACATAGATACACAACTGAGTTAGGGTCGGGACAAACTCCCGCCCACAAAAGACTTGTATACATATACCAAAAATACATATAGACGCGACTTGGGATGCCCCAAAAAAACTAGAGCCCACCACTAACAACAGAATGTCCTAGCTCTTACTGCGGAGGTGTACGACCTGAAGTACCTATTCCTGCAGGCATGAATACGGGTCCCCCGTGAGGGACGTTAGTATGAAAATATGTACTGAGTATGTAAGGCAGTGAGTATCAAGATGAGATACAAAAGATCAACAGAACCCAGATACCAGTGAATAAACAGTATGAGTAGACCACACTTAAAAGAGCTTATGGGATACCTGCACATTACTTTCATATCACTACTTCCCGTAATCCTTATCAATACATAACATATGTCATACAATGGCCAACTGATCAGTGGTACTAATACAATACATCAGGGACCACCCCTGGAATAGCATATATACATAAACTTTATAATACAATGGCCAACTAATCAGTGGTACTAATACAATACATCATATCATCAATTTAAAATACAGACATTCCATTTCTTAATTCAATTAATCTTTGAGATTGGTTACTTTGTGGTCACGCCTTATGGAACTTGAAACCATGATACCTCAATAGGAAAAACATGTAAATAGGTAATCAATATCATGAAAATGAAGTAGAGAATCATGGATACCTCATTAAACTATTTCGGAGTCAACAATAGTATATGGATATTTTTTTTGACTAGCCGGACATCTTAAAAGTAAAAACAAGTTCAATTGGTAGTGTCGAAGATCATATGATGTTATTATGTGTCATGTGTCGTACGACAATGTTGGAAGCTTACTTGAGAGTGCCATGGGTCATTATTCATGCAAAATATTAGATAGAGTATGTCTTACATACCTTGATATAACCACTTCAATACAAGTCCAACTTGACTTCCCGTACTCTTCGAACACTTATCTACAATAAGTCATTTGTGGCAAACTAGTATTAGCAACTAAACCTTACCATTTAGGTATTAACTTCACCAAATAATGTCTAGGAAGTAATCCTTTAACTCATAAATAAGAGTGCTACATACATCCTCTTATACTCTTATTACATTCACATATCATGCATTTTCATGAAATATCCCTCAACATCACTCTTAGCCTTTATTTCCCTTCTTAATCACCATCCAATACCAACATGATCACTAGGCATACATAGCCACTAATATAATGATATATCACCACAATTCATCCTCCATAATCCAATACAACAACTTTCATAATTTACTACTAACAATTTATACAAAACAATTCATAACTATGTTTCTGGTTATCTTCCAACATCAAGACAATACTCATAATCCTTTATCAATACTTATTCATGGATAAGAATCAAGAATAAACAATATTCATACCTTAACAATGAACTCTTGCATTTAGAATCCTCCTTACATAACCATGGGGTGCTTCTCGAAGCTTTCGAGATGGTGAACACAACTACGGAACCAATTCGAATTTTCTACGGTTGAATCACAAAATATTTGAAGTTGAAATTAGGCTAGGGTTTCACCTTATCTTAATAATTGGATGATATATGATATATATGAGGCTAGGTGTAGGTTTATAAAGACCCATTTTCGTCCAAGAGGTAATAGAAAATGACCATTTTGCCCTAAAAATTTAAATAAATCCGAATCTGTCCCCAGTGGACAGTTTTGACAGGCTGAAGTAAATCGATCATAACTCTTTGCTCCGGTATCGGATTTGGGTGAAACCAATTGAATTGTAAATATAATTTAAAGGGATTTCATTTTCATATAGATTATACCACCCAGTTCTTCCTGTGCAAGGAGTTATGGTCATTTAAAGTTGACCTAAAAATCTGTCCCATAATTCTGTTTTTTTTTTTGATAGGTTGTAGTAAAACGGGTATAGATCCTTACTCAGATATTGGATTTGGATGAAACCAATTTCATAGGAAAGAAGACTCTTGGAGCTTTTCGTTTATATATAGAATCTCACACATTTCTTTTTGTACAAGGAGTTATGATCGTCTAAAGTTGATCCAAAAAAATAATTGCCTAGCTGCAGTAATTTTCCTGCAGATTTACTGTTCATAGGCTTCCCGGCCACCGTTTTGAAATTTCGAATGTGCTCGCTTATATGAAATATTCCTCTGTTTTGGGCAAACTTTATATCATTGGAAAGCTTATTCCAATACCTACACATACAACTATTGACGGGATACTTCCGAACACCATAAACTTAATTTAACCCATACGCAAGCCTTTAGGACTCCATATAATCGCGATAAGTGTACGAAAAAAATTTACGGGGTGTTACATTCTCCCCCCCTTAAGAACATTCATCCTTGAATGTTAGCATAGTTACTCAATTAAGACATGTCCAAGCTTACAATTAACATATTCATCATCATAACATACTTGCATAAAAATAAACACTTACTTGTTATTGTTCTTCTTCCGTCTCATGAACTTCCTCCTCATCGTTGAATAGGTAAGGGTACTTAATATTCATCGCTTCCTCAGCTTTCTATGTGATCTCCTCAACTTGTTTATTCCTCCAAAGTACTTTTACCGATGCTATCTCTTTATTCCTTATCTTTTTAATCTGGCGATCAAGAATAGTAATAGGCATTTCTTCAAAAGTGATATCTTCCGTAACTTGTACATCTTACGTAGTAGTGATGTGCGATGGATCTCCAATGTACTTGCGAAGCATTGAAACATGAAATACGGGATGAACTGTTAAGAGCTCTTGAGGTAGATCTAACTCATAAGCAACTTGTCCAAATCTTTGAATGATCTTGTACGGACCTATGTATCGTGGACTTAACTTTCCTTTCTTGCCAAACCTCATCACTCCTTTCATTGGTGATACTTTCAAGAATACCCAATCGTCGATAGAAAACTCAAGTCCTCTTCTTCTAACATCCGCATAAGATTTGTGCCGAATTTGTATCTGAATGTCCGAATTGTCAAAGAGTCAAAGTAGAACACCAGAAACCCGGTGGTTACATGCAATGTATAGATCTTCCAGTCTGGAAGTGGGACAAGATCAATATGGATTTCATCACAGGTTTGCCTCGTACATATCGGAAGTTTGATTCCATATGGGTGATCATTGATAGGCTTACCAAATCTGCGCACGTAATGTGCAGGTATCCCATCAGCTCTTTTAAGTGTGGTCTACTCATACTGTTTATTCATTGGTATCTGGGTTCTATTGATATTTTGTATCTCATCTTGATACTCACTGCCTTACATACTCAGTACATATTTTCGTACTGACGTCCCTCACGGGGGACCCTTATTCATGCCTGCAGGAACAGGTACTTCAGGTCGTACACCTCCGCAGTAAGAGCCAGGACATTCTGCTGTTAGTGGTGAGCTCCAGTTGTTTTGGGGCATCCCAAGATGTGTCTATATGTATTTTTGGTATATGTATAAAAGTCTTTTGTGGGCGGGAGTTTGTCCTGACCCTAACTCAGTTGTGTATCTATGTAGAGGCTTTTGTAGACATATTGTACAGCCATAGGAGTGCTTGGTTGATAGACGTGATGGCTCTGACAGCCAATTACTGTTTATATATATATTTATGCGTGTCTGATGGGCTGATACAGGTACTGTTTTCTTCTATTTACAACGAAGTGCTGCCCAAATTTCTAATTTTCATAAGTAATGTAAATGTGAAAGTATAGGTTATGAACGGGTTCTCCCGGGCCTCCTCGGCTACGGGTGCCAGTCCGCTCCAATGGGATTTAGGGTATGACACACCTCTTACCACCCCATACCCCTACCCTCACCCTTACCCCACGTAACCCCACCTACCTTTTCTTGGTCACTAAGGAAATTTTCAAGAAGGGATTATAACAACTGATGGGTCCCACTAGGAGGATGCCTTTTGGGAATTTATTTTTTCTAATTTTTGAACACGTATGTATAGTATAGGGCAAAAGACAAACAACAAGAGAAGGGACCAGGTGATTAATCATCCATTTTCCATTCTTGAATGGAATATATAGGCACCTCATCAAATCACGGGCACAGGATTAACAAATTTACATCATCATACATGCATACGCAGCAATACATATAGAGGGACCACGAAGCTTTTCTTTCTAAGGAACAATATATATATACATGTATTCCACACACAAAAGGTCCTTCTTGGTCATTTTTGGGAAATACACACAAAGAACAAGCATACGGGAAACACATAGGAGACTATTTTTTTATTTTTATTTCTTCTTCACCTTCAATTCACTGAAATACTCACATACATAGACCAAAAATCTAGGACAACAGCAGCAACTCCAAAATCCATTAAAAACTCGACTGAAACCATCTCTACTTCTAAAAATCAGGATCAGATTGTTAAATTAGTTCAAAATTGACCTATTTCGGGTTGATTCCGACCGTTTTAAGTTTGATTTTGGTCTGTTTGGTTTTGGTCCGTTCGAGCAATTTTAATCTGTTCAGGTTATTCTCATTTTGCTCGGTGGTTTGTGTTGAATATCCTCAGTTGTTTACGTGGGGTTGGTGTGTCAATCGGACTACGAGTTTGGGTTTTGAATTGAGTTGATTCATTGTTGTTGAGATTTTTTTTTGTTTTGGTCCAGTTTCTAATCCGTTTCTACGATTAGATTTTTTGTATATGGATCGGGTCCACTCTATTGCTTTTCCATTTGATTCTTCGGTCTTCGTATTTTTTAGATTCCTAGTTCTATTCGTCTCTATCAATTCATTGAGGTCAGCAGCAGGTTTCTAATTTTGGGATACCAAGTTTGGAGTTGGTTCGTCGTGGAGGTGCTATTCGTGCTTTCGGATCTAGTTCTTCTTTAATATTATTACCAACCAAAATTGAATATCGAAAGGTCCATTTCCTTAACTCATTCTCTCTTCTTTATCGTAATATATTGAATTGGGCATGTTTAAAATTGGATGATTTGTTGAATGTTTGATGTTATTCATGTGAAATTTGTATGATTATCAAGTTTTAATTATCGTTATGTCTATGTTGTTGATATTAGATTTTGAGTTGAAAATTGAGTTGATAATCGAGGCATGTGTTAATTTTGATTAAAAAGAGAATTTGGGGCGGAAGGGAGAAATTGATAAAATTTAAACGTAGATTAATTTTTATTTGTTGTCTTTTGTTTAATTTGGTATAAGTATGAATCTGATAGATTTATGTCATGTTGAAATGGATAGGCAATATAGGTTCGGGTAGGCAAAATTTAGGAATGATATTTCGGTTGAATGTTAGAATGTGTGTGTGAATGTTATTTTTTGGTTTATCGTATTTAATTCAAATGTATTCATTTAGCCAAGGAATTCCTCGAGATACATTGTATTTATTCATCGGGGAATGCCCCGATGTATTATCTTGGCAAAGGCAGATCAGGATCAAGGCCCGAGGCATCGGGTAAAGCTTGGGAGTGTAGTTAGGATTAGTATAGATTAGATAGTATTTTATTTTTGCATTTTAATTTTAGGACTGTATAATCGGACTGAACACTATACTTTGATTCATCTTGTTTGGTTTGTTTGTTTGACTACTTTACGTGCTACTTCATGGTTTGTGCATTCATAGTGTCAAATTAGCCGATATTGCTCCACCAAGCTACCGTGGTCGAACCACGGGATCGAGGGGTTCCTAACACCTTCCCCTCGGTCAATAGAATTCCTTAGCTGGAATCTCTGTTTGCAAACCAGTTTAAAAAGTCAAATTATTTTGAAAAGGAATTTCCAAAGGTGACTTGGCACACCCGATTTATGCCAAGTGGCAACTCTGATTTTTTGAATATAAGGAGTCCTTTTTGGAACAAATTTTTCAATCTTTTGTCACTTTAATAACAAAACCCTTTCAAACATTAAAATCAATCTTTTAGAGTTAAAAGAGGGTGTGACAGCTCTGGCGACTCTGCTAGGGATCCTGCAAATTTCAAAATCTGAGCTTATTTTTGGAGTCGTATCGGCTTTGTTTGGCATTACTAGTGTATAAGCATTGTTTTTTATTTTTGTTTGTGTTATTGTTGTCGCTTTTATGTGTTTTCGTGTTCTTTGTTTACAGTATTTATCATATGTGTTACCGTTTTTATAACTGGCATCATGTACATAGCCCGAGTCATTTCTTTCAGCAACAAGTTCATAGTACACGCTGTGTACACAACCTCTAGTTGAGTCACCCTTATCTTAAGGGGAGAGCCGTTGGCTGGTATAGAGTAGGTGGAAAGCAAAGCAGTCATTATAAACCCTACGCTCCCCCGAATAGCCTTGTTAGTTAACCTCAATGTAGGTCAGCCTTTAGGTGATGCTTATATGCATCATATTGAAGACCTAGCAGGGCCCACTTGGACTTTTGTAAAAGACTCGCCTCTAAAGCATCTCTACGTGCTAAATGTTGCATCTTTAAGGGTAACGTGGTCATTTGACAGACTGATTTAGGGAAAGCATGTATTAGAAGTAAAGTGTGTGGCAGGAAAAAATAAAAAAAAAGTCAAAAAAAAGAGTTTCATAGCTTTTAGTATTCTTTATGGATTTTGTTTTTTATAATTCGAAAACTGAAAAAGATTTCTTTATTTTCTTCACTCATTTGTTCAAAAACCAAAACATCAAAAAGATTTCTCACTGTCTCCTTTAGCATGCATTCATAATTCAAAATTTTCAAAAAAAAAAGATTTTAGAAATTTTTATAAAAGAAAATGAAAAATGGTAGAAGTTTTGTACATTTCATATAGTGAAAATGCCAAAAAGATTTTCCTTCATAATTATTGGTGTCAGTTTTAGTTGAAGTGTCTAATTAAAAACCAAAAAAGATTTGTCTTTGGTTGTTTCTTAAGTTAGTGTCAATCTATTAGTTAATCGTTAATTGTCCAATCAGAACGAACTACGCATACCTGATTCTCGTCCCTCGGGGCATGATACGTAGGCAACCCTCGGTAGGTCTGGTAATCTTTATTTTAGCCTTTGTCTTAGACTTAGCCTAGGTATTTCTCCTCGTAATCTAGTGTTATTAGTTTGTCTTAGCCAAGTACGCTGATTTTATTCAATGGTACTGTTTGGCAATTGATAACGCTCAATCTACAGCTCTCGTAGGAGTGTAAAGCGGTAGTTAGAAAATATAGAACCCAACCTGGGTTGGGTATCGATCCCACAGGGAATATCTTGGCCAACAAGTAAGCAAGGATTACTAGACTTTTAGTGCAAGTCTCGTAAAAAAGGGGGGATTGTAATGTGTAACCAAAATATTAAAGTAAAAACTAAAAATAGCAAAATAAAAAGAAAGAATATTTAGTAAGTTGTAAACAATGAGAATTGAGGAGTTGGGGGTATATCCACCTTATGAGTTATACGTCTCTATTGACTATGAGTGTGTGGAATTCAGACATGCATGTGCTTATAGAGAATTGTATTCGATGGTAACTCCAGGCGTCTTTCGACCTATTCGAGGATTATTTCACTTTAACTCTTTCGAGCTTAAAGCGTGACTAATGGTACGAATTCTCCAAGAGGTTAATCTAGTTACGGAACTAACTTTTTAATAGGGGATGGGACCCTACTACCTTGACATTATCTCTTTTCCAGACAAATAACCTTTCTTTCGAACAAGTTAAATGTTATACTGGCATATTCTTACGTTTGCAACCACAAATAATGTAGATTAAGATGAAGAGAATAATGATATAAGCAGCATACGTGTCACGAACTCACAAACTCATAGCAATAGATAGTATCTCATTCGGCTTCCATAACCCCAACAGAGAAGTTTAGTTACCCATGAGTGCGAAGGAAATCGCAATCGACATTGTTATTATACCACAATAATGATTAATTTCGTGTAGCACAAGAGTGGTAGGCGTTAGGCGTGATTTCTTGCAAAGTAACGTTTCTCTTGTTGTGGAAATTAAGAATAGATGAATAGAAGAAGAAAAATAGAATTAATGGAAAGATTAGAAGAGTTGTAATTGATGGAAGAAGAATGTATTAGAAGATGTCTGTAAGAATATGTATAAAAATCTCTAGCAAGATAGGGTATTTATACTACCCATATCCTAATCCTACTAAGCTAATGAAATATCTAACCAAATCCTACTAAGCTAATGAAATACTTAAACCAATTGTACTAGGTTAATGTATCATTATCCTAATCCTAATAAGCCAATGAAATACTTAACCCAATTGTACTAGGTTAATGTATCATTATCCAAATCCAACTAAGTTACTGCTAGTCCCCAAAGTCTTCAGAATTGTTGTTTTGGCCTGGGACAGATTTTCCATGCATCACTTTTGGTCCTTAGGCGTCCAAGCTTCCTTTTCTCCTTTCGTGAAGCTTTCTTTGGTGTCAAGTAATCCATAAAATGCTGAATTATGCATCATTTATACCTGAAACTTTGCAAATCATGTTCGTTAGCTCACTTACAGGAAAAAGGACTAAAAGTGCATGAAATATATAATTTGTTCTCAAAACATGGCACAAATATGGGCAAAATATATTGATATAGGCGCGTAATATCACCTATCATCAGCGATTTGGAGTCATAAAGTGGTCTACCCCTTTGACATATGACTGCGACAAAGTCCCAAGGGTTGGGAATCTTTTGCTCTTATAGAATTTTCAAGTTGATGTTCTATGTGTTACTACAGGATAGATCCGTCGACAAAGTCTAGAGTCATGATGGTTGTCAAGGTGCCCAGAAAGTTAATCAAATAGTGGGACATGTTTAACTATGTTAAACAGCAGGAGTTAACAAATAAGTTAGGCACTCTCACTTCCCTCCTAGAACGCACGCCCCGCCCAGATCTGATCGAGGCTATATTGACTTTTTGGGATCCAAGTTGTTTGGTGTGTACGTTTGGAAATTATGAAATGACGCCCACTCTGGAAGAGATATCTAGTTTTTGTAAGTTGCTTTACATTAAGAAAACAATGATTCAGGCACGGACTCATTCCCCCATACGGGTTTAAAGGCCAATAAGCAGCTGACATGTCTTAAACAATCTTGGGTATCCTTTGATTATTTGCATGCTTGATTTGGGCCTTCGAATGGTTTTGATTGATTTTGGAATGAATTTTATACAACTAAGGAGAATTGGGAGAAATGTCCTCTAGAATTCTTTACGCTAGTCTTGTTGGGCGTTTTGGTCCTCCCATTAGAAGAGAGGCAAATTAATACTCGTTTACAGATGGTGGTGATGGACTTATTTCATGAACAACTAGGGGAAACATTCACTCTTGTACCTATGATCTTGGAGGAAATATATAAAGCTTTAACCGAGGTAAAAGGAGGGGTGAGATTCTTCGAAGGAAGCAACTTGATATTACAATTATGGATGATGAATCACTTGCATGCGCCTTCTTTGATTAGGTCGGATGTGATTGATCATTGTATGTTTGAGAGAGTGGAAGCCATAAAATCATAGAATGTATTTCGATAAGTTCTTGCTGCCAATATAGGGTTCGATGCTTGGATTAAATTTCTTGAGTCAAGATCTAAGGACAACATTCTGTGGACCTATCTCTTGTTTCGTCCAAATATAATCCTTTGTGGTTGTCGGATGTAACCTCTTTTAGTTCTATTAGGGATCAATTGCACCATACTGTACTCTCCTCTTAGGGTAATGCACCAATTGGGTAGACTGCAAAACGTTCCACCAATAATGGATCTCTTGAAGGATGTTGAGCATTTTAGGGATCAAGCCTTAGGCGAGAGTAAATACAAAGAATTCTGGAATCATGCAACACAGCTAGGTGTGAATACTCTCCAAGTAGGTTTAGATAATCCAGGGTATACTCAGGAATACGAGGTCTGGCCTTAATCTATACCTTGGGATGTCAGCAGGCCATTACTAGTGCATCTTAGAGTAAGAATATTAGAAAAATGCATTGTTGGTGATAGTCAGGATGAAAGTGCGGGGGCCAAAGTGGAGACACTGAGATTTAAGTTAGCATATTTCTTCAAGATTATAGAAAGGTGTCAGAACAATATTTCCAGGTGCACTCCCCATGAGGCGAGAATACGGGCCAGAAGCTTCTTCCCAAATATCAGGGTGTCTTTATAGGATATGCTACAAAGTTTGGGTGGGAGAAATAGAGCTTCACAAGCCGGTCCATCTCAGCCAGGGTCATCACGCAGAGCACCAGTTTGAAGGAGCATTTACTATCTTTTGTTTGGTTTGAGTCTTTTGATTTTGTGCCTTGTAGTATTGTGTCCTTTTTAAGTTGGTGTCAAGTTTGTTTTAACGTTAAAAGTCTTCACTAGGAGTATTACACATGTTATCTTTTGAGTCTTGAATGTTTTTTAGTCTTTGTTGATCTGTTTTTAAGTTGATAAATTCAAAGTTTGTTTAGCCGTCTCTTTTATGAAATGTAGTGAAGTTACGGAGTTATTTCCTTTTCTATGTTCTTCGTCAAAAAAATAAATAAATAAATAAATAGTAATAATAAAAAGAAGAAGAAATCTTCAACTTTGTGGTGTTTATGTGTGTGCATTGACCGAACTATGCAAGATCTGATTCATGTACAACATGATACGTAGGCAACCTACTTTTGGGTTCGATCTAATCATTTTGTTTCGTTTTTTTTCATTATTATTATTTTTTTAAGAAAAGTAAAAGTCATTAAGAATGATAAAACAAAGGTAGATAGTAAGAGAAGAAAAGAAAGAAAGGATGATGAGAAATAAAAGGAAGGAAAGAAACTGATGCAAAAGAAAACAGAAGCGAACAAAAAACAAAACAAGAGAGGTGTGATTAGAGTAAACAAGCAAATGGGTGTAGGAAAAAGATCAGGATGATGTTAAAATGACCTTGCTACCCTCAAAGGTTGGTATAAATACGCATGAATCTAGGACAATTTTACAAATGTGATTCCCATACTTGTTGTATGACCTAATCCTAACGGGTTTTTTCATTGATGAGCATGTTCTTACAGGTAAGTGGTTGGTTTGCAGCACTCTGACTAGTCACCCGTACTTCACTAGATCAAAAGCAAAGGTTGCCATGGCTAGTAGGGAGATTGAAAATTCACTCATGGACCCAGATCAGGATCCCATGGAAGAAATTTTAGAATGCAATGATGAGGTATTAAGACTTAGACAACAATTGCTAGAACTTATGGACTGAAAGTGATGCATGGAGAACTTGTCCCGGGCAAAAACAGCATTTCTAAAGACTTGGGGGATCAGTTGTAACTTAGTAGGATTAGGACAAGTATACAGTAACCCAGTAGGACTGGGACAAGGATAAAAACCCTATTTCAATAGGACTTGGATATGAATGTTATATAAACCCTATTTTGCTGAAACTTTTCAGCATTCTCTTCTTATTCCCCTTTCTATTCTTTCCCTTCTTCATCAATTCGTTTTCATACATTATTCTATTCAATTCTATTTTTATTTTATTCGACATTTAATACTATTCGCGTTACTTTCTGACAGAGAAAGAACGGCCCTTGTGACCAACGTGAGATCATGATGATGTTTATTGTGATCTCCGTTGCAATCATGAGTATCTAAACTTCTCTGTTAGGGTTATGGAAGCCTTATGAGATACTATCTACTGCTATGAGTTTGTGAATTCTTGACACGTATGCTGCTTATATCATTCTTCTCTTCATCTTAATTTAAATTCTTGTGGTTGCAAATATATAGAATACGCCAGTATAGCATTAACTTGTTCGAAAGAAAAGTTACATGTCTGGAAAAGAGAGAATGTCAAGGAAATAGGGCACCAACCCCTGTTTAAAAGTTAGTGTCGTAACTGGATTAACCTCTTGGAGAATTTGTACCATTATATACGCTTTAAGCTCGAAAGAGTTAAAGTGAAATAATCCTTGATAGTCGAAAGACACCTGGATTTACCATAGAATACGATTCTCTATAAGCACATGCATGTCTGAATTCCGCATAACTCATAGCCAATAGATACGTAGAACTCATAAGGTGGACATAAACCTAACTTACGATTCTCATTGATTAAAACCTCACTAAACATTCTGTGTTTAATTTACTATTTCGGTACTTTTATTGCAAGCATAAAATCCCCCCCTTTATTCGTAGAATTTTAGATCAAAAGTCTAATAATAGTTGCTTACTTAGTGACAAAGTGTTCCCTGTGGGATTCAACACCCAACCCAGTTGGGTTCTATATTTGACAAGGACCGCTTACACTCTTACGAGAGCTGTAGTTTGAGCGTTATCAAAAATTGGCGTCGTTGTCGGGGAATAATGGTTGTCAACTAAGTTTGTTATAGTTACTAGACCCTTTGGCCAAAGATTCCCGTAGTTTACTTTCAGTTGTTGTTTTTGTTTTCTGTAGTTTTTTATTCAGTGCATGCCCCATACTCGAAGTTCTGGTCAACCGTTATTACCTTTCAATCCTGAACCACATAGTATTGGCAGAATGGAGGCTCAGCAGGAAATTGAAAGAAGGGCTGCTCAACAGGAACAGGCTAGACTAGCTGCTCTGGCCGCCGCTCAAGTACATCAACAGAATATTGATAACCCAGGAGAGCAACAAATCCTGACGATGAGGATCTAGGTGATGACGAGTTACTAAACCCTAGGCGTGATGCTGAGATGGCAACACCTGCCAACAGAAGAGATCATCAAGCTAGGTTCAGGCCTGAACACCGAGCCATGCAAATACCATTCGATAATGATGATGATGATCTTGATGGAGCTGGTGCCATAAGAGCCATTATTGCTCCGCCATTGGCGCCTGGAGCCAAGTTCAACATCACTAGCACCATGATTCAGTTATTGCAACTCAAAGGATTATTCGGTGGACTCGTGGGTGATGATTCAAATATGCACCTGGTCAACTTTATCTCTACATGCAAGTCATTTGAAAATCCAGGCGTTGGACAGAATGCAATTCGATTGCGCTTATTTCCATTGTCTCTATCTGGTGAGGCAACTCTATGGTTGAATGGGCTGACTCCTGATTCTATTACAAATTGGAGGCAATTAAAAGACGCTTTCCTAGAAAAATTCTTTCCACCATCCAAAAGGTCACAATTGAGAGATGAAATCAGCAATTTTCGTTAGCTTCCAACTGAAGCCCTTCATGAAACATGGGAGAGATTCAAGAAGAAGCTTATGAGGTGCCCAAACCATCATATGACCAATGTCCACCTAATGGAGATACTATACAGATCCTTGAATTCAATAACCAAACCAGTGGTGGATAATGCGGATGGAGGATCATTTATGGACCTCACCTTTGTTCAGGCAAGCGATATGCTAGACCATATGACAAAGCAAAGTAGATCTTGGCATACTAGAGATTCCGAGGTAACAAGCCCCACTGTATCTATTGGCATGACTGCAGAACAAAGGTGAAGAGAGGAAGAACGTGATCAAGATGTGGCGCACATGAAAACACAGATGGATCTTCTTACAAAGCATCTATTATCAGGGAAGACCAAAAAAGTCAAAGCGGTTGCGTCAAAAGGAAGAGAGGAATCAGATTATGAAGAAGAAGCCAGCTACTTGAACAATCAAGGGGGTTTCTGAGGCAATGCCCAAGGAAACCAAGGTCGGAACTATTATGATAAATCTGGAAACAAGGACCGTGACCAAGGAAGTTGGAAAAACAAGACTGACAGGAGTAATCTGTATGTCTCCCCAGCAAGACGTGATGCCACTACATCTGGGTCAGGAAATATGTCCATAGAAGATATGATGGCTAAGCTGTTGAAAGGAGTGGAGGCAACCAGCACGGGAGTAACCGAGTTAGTAAATGATTTGCCCATAATGAAGCAATTAGTCGACTCACACTCCACTTCAATAAAATAGCTGGAGAAACAATTGAGTCAAATTTCAGCCACATTAAATCAAAGAAAATTTGGCACCTTACCTAGCGACACAGTGCAAAACCTAAGAAACGACGGATCATGCATGGCTATTACTACCAGGAGTGGTAAGGTGCTGGAAAATTCATCCCAAAGCAAGCAAGTGACCAATAATATCGTAGGTAATGCAGAAGACGATGACGCTGTAGAAGCTGATGAAGATGTTCATGACGTCACTCCTCGACGTCCACAGCCTGAAAAGATCGCTGAACCAAAACAAGATGAAAAGAAAGTCATGGAGAAAACAATTCCCCTTCTACCACCTCCTTTTCCTCAAAGATTAAAGAAGAAAGCTGATGATACCAAGTTCAATAAATTCATGGCAATGTTAAAACAGTTGACCATTAATGTTCCGTTGGTAGAGGCACTAGAACAAATGCCTGGGTATGCGAAATTTATGAATGATCTTTTGATAAAGAAGTGGGCAGCAAGCTATGAGTTGACAGATATTGTTCATCATTTCAGTGCAATTGCTACCCGATCATTAGTTCAGAAGAAGGCCGACCCCGGTGCCTTCACTATTCCTTGCACCATTGGATCTTTGAATTTTGCCAAGGCATTATGCGATTTAAGAGCCAGCATCGATTTGATGCCATTATCTATTTACAGAAAGTTGGGGTTAGGTGATCCTACTCCAACCAATATGAGGCTCGTAATGGCAGATAGGTCGGTAAAACGACCTGCTGGTATTTTATGTGATGTATTGGTGAAGGTTTCTTCATTCATCTTTCTGGCAGACTTCGTTATTTTGGATTGTGAGGCAGACTCAGAAGTTTCCATAATCTTGGGGCGCCCTTTCCTTGCAACAGGAAGTGTGCTTATTGATTTAAGATCTAATGAGCTTTTATTCTGGATAAATGATGAAGTAGTTCGCTTTGATGTATGTAAATCAATGAAGCAACCCAAAGATCTGAACGTGTTCTCAGTAGCCGATGTTTATCTTGATGACGAGAAAGAATTACCTATAGAGGATCAGCTTATTGATGACCCGTTGGCAGTTGTACTTATGAATGTTGAGCGTAAGGATGCTGAAAATTATGAAGAAAATATTTGTGCTCTAAAAGGATTAGGGTTATATCCTCATGCTCCCAAGAAGCTGGACCTTGATTTCAAAAACCGACCTACAACACCAGCTAAACCATCTATTGAAGAGCCACCCACTTTAGAATAGAAGGAGCTGCATAGTCATCTAAAGTATGCATTCTTAGGAAGCGGTAACACACTTTCGGTTATTGTGGCGGCAGATTTGGGTGAACAGCAAGTTGCAGCTCTCATCGTGATTCCACGGAAGTACATAAGAGCCATCGGTTGGACCATCGCTGATATCATTGGTATTCCACCTGGGATTTGTACACACAAGATTCAGCTTGAAGAAAATTGCACACCAACTATTAAGCATCAAATACGTCTCAATCCACCTATGCAAGAAGTGGTGAAGAAAGAAATTATTAAGTGGTTCGATGCAGGGGTTGTGTATCCAATCTCCGACAGTAAATAGGTGAGCCCTGTATAATGTGTTCCCAATAAAGGAGGCATGACGGTCGTTGCAAATGAAAAGAATGAGCTTATTCTACTTAGAACTGTTACAGGATGGAGAGTATGCATGGACTACCAAAAGCTGAATTCGTGGACGCTTAAAGATCACTTTCCAAAGCCATTTATAGACCAAATGCTTGATCAACTGGAAGAGAAAGGATGGTTTTGTTTCTTAGACGGTTATTACGGCTATAATCAAATTTGTATTGCTCCCGAAGATCAAGAGAAGACAACGTTTACATGCCCATATGGTACTTTTGCCTTCAAACGTATGCCATTTGGGCTATGTAATGCACCTGCCACTTTTCAGCGTTGTATGATGTCCATTTTTTTTGATATGGTTGAAGATACCTTGGAAGTGTTCATGGATGATTTTTCAGTCGTTGGTGAGTCGTTTGAATCATGCTTAGCAAACCTGAGTATGGCGTTGCAGAGATGTGTTGAATTCAACCTAGTGCTGAACTGGGAGAAGTGCCACTTTATGGTCAAAGAAGGTATTGTTCTTGGGCACAAAATCTCCGAAAGAGGAATTGAGGTTGATCGAGCTAAAATTGAAGTTCTCAAGAAGCTACCACCTCCAATTTCCGTTAAGGGAGTTCGTAGTTTCCTCGGTCACGCAGGTTTCTATCGGCGATTTATCAAAGACTTCTCCAAAATTGCTAGTCCATTATGCAAACTTTTAGAGAAAGATGCAAAGTTCGACTTCAATGAAGAATGTTTGAAGGCATTTGAATGCCTCAAAGGGAAGCTAATTGAAGCTCTTATCATTGTAGCGCCAGATTGGTCTATACCGTTTAAAGTCGTGTGTGATGCTAGCGGGGTAGCTTTGGGTGTTGTACTTGGACAGAGAAGGGAAAAGTTATTCCATCTAATCTACTATGCCAGTAAGGTCCTGAACGAAGCCCAGAAGAACTATACTGTCACAGATCAAGAGCTTCTAGCGGTTGTGTATGCTTTTGAAAAGTTTCGTGCTTATTTTTTATGAACCAAAGTGGTAGTTCATACAGACCATGCATCTCTGATATATTTAATGACAAAGAAGGATGAGAAACCAAGGCTAATTCGATGGGTATTGCTGCTGCAAGAATTTGATTTCGAGGTAAACGATAGAAGAGGTTGCGAGAACCAAGTGGCTGATCGTCTATCTAGACTTGAGAATGAGCACACAATGCAGCCTGACCTTGAGATTGATGATGTATTCCCCGATGAAGAGATCTTAGCCACAATAATGGAAGAGTTACCATGGTATGCAGACTTTGCGAATTTTGTGGTAAGTAATGTGATGCCTGCAAATCTATCTTTTCATCCAAAAAAGGAAATTCATGCATGATGTGAGACACTACTTTTGGTATGAGCCATATTTGTTTAAACGATGCGTGGATGGTGTGATCAGACGATGCATATCTCATGTAGAGGTGCCTAGTATATTGGAAGCATGTCACACTTCCTAAGTTGGGGGACATCACGCAGGTAATTGAACAGCAAGGAAGGTATTGGAAAGTGGATATTATTGGCCTTATATATTTAAAGATGCCTATGACTTTGTGAGAATATGTGACTAATGTCAGAGACAAGGTGCGATTTTGAAGCACCATGAAATGTCCATGTCGAAAATTCTTGAAGTAGAGCTCTTTGATGTTTGGGGTATTGATTTTATGGGCCCATTCGTGAATTCATTTGGAATGAAATATATCCTAGTTGCTGTAGATTATGTTTCAAAATGGGTCGAAGCAATAGCATTGGCTGATAATAAAGGAAAGCGTATTGTTACATTCTTAAAGAGAAACATCTTCTCTCGTTTTGGGGTACCACGTACTATCATAAGCGATGAAGGATCTCACTTTTGCAACAAGCTGTTCAAATCCGTGTTGGCAAAATATGGCATCAAGCAACACAAGGTAGCCACGCCTTAACACCCACAAACTAGTGGACAGGTAGAGGTTTCCAATCGCGAGATCAAGCAAATCCTTGCTAAGACTGTATATGCTAATAGGAAAGATTGGTCTCGGAAGCTGGATGATGCACTATGGGCTTATAGGACTACATTCAAAACACCAATTGGCATATCCCCGTACCAACTAGTTTATGGGAAGGCTTTCCACTTGCCCATCGAGCTCAAGCATAAAGCATTATGGGCATTGAAGCGACTGAATTTGAATTAGGATGATGCTATGAACCTGAGATTGGAGCAACTGAACGAAATAGATGAATTCCTTCTTCATGCGTATGAATGATCAGACCTCTACAAGGAGCGGATGAAAAAGTATCATGATCGGCGGATTGTTCAACGAAACTTTCAAAAAGGAGATATGGTACTTCTTTTCAATTCCAGACTGAAGCTATTCCCAGGTAAGTTAAGGTCCAAATGGTCTGGTCCATACAAAATTAGCCAAGTCTACTCGTCTGGAGTAGTTGAGTTAGAAGACAATAATGGTGTCATTTTTAAGGTGAATGGCCAATGAGTAAAACCATATATCGGTCCTCTTGACTCGATAATCTATATGTCCACCATTTATCTCGACGAAATCTAAGTACTCGAGATAAGCTATGTGGTGCTACGACAATAAATCAAGTGCTAGATGGGAAACAACCCATCGTCTTTAATTTTTTTGTTAGGAGTTATTTTTGTAGTCGAGCCACGACCAAAACTAAGGCGCTTGATGGGAGGCAACCCATCGTTCTAATCGTTTTTGTTGTTTTTGAGTAAGTGTAGGTGCAAGATGTATAAGGAAGGAGGTTGGTTTAAAATTTTGATTTGGAAGCGGTTCATGTTGAAGGTGGTAAGTTAGGAATGAAGAAGAAAAGTCTATGGGTTAGGCATTGCCTATGAAAATCTAAGCAACGAACAAGGCAAGGCCTATGTAAATCTAGGCAACGAACAAGGCATGGCCTATGCTATGGCCTAAGCTCTCAGAATCTAGAATGCCATAGCATAGGCGCCGCCTATGCTCAACAATGTCATAGCATAGGCGCTGCCTATGCTCAACAATGCCATAGCATAGGCGCCGCCTATGCTCAACAATGCCATAGCATAGGCGCCGCCTATGCCAATGCCTTTTGTCTCTGAATCTAGAATGCCATGGCTTAGGCGCCGCCTATGCTCACTTTTGGTCTCCTAATCCAATTCCAAATGGGTCAAAACCCGACCCAAGCTTGTACTATAAATAGAACCTTAGTTTTAAAACAAAAACTCATTGCAAATCCACCCTAAGCACCGCCTACCCTTCCAAAATCTCTCAAAACTTTTCTTTTTGCTCATCTAACCTTGCAAGATCATATTCCGAATCCATCACCAAGTAAGTTCTTCTTTTATATTACATAAGTACTATGCTTATAATGATTCGTTAGATCTTGAATTGGTGTTGGTGATTTGAATGTGCTTGGTTTGTTATGATACATCTAATTGAGTGAAAGAATACATGTGGGTGTTCTTGACTTGGTTCCAACTTGTATTTGATTTTGATACACTGTCATACTTTTGCTGAGTCGACATGGTGAAGTTAATTGCATAATCTTCAAAAATTGAATGCTTGAATGTTTGAATGACTCATTCATCGAGATAAAGATCATGATTGAATACAAGCATGAAATGTTGTGATTATTTCTATACCATAAACTTGATTCAATCTCTACATGGTCATCTTGTTCCAAAAATGCATTAATCCAAACCATAAAGGATGGTCAAGATTACATGACATAGAGTTGAAAAGAATAGTTAAAGACAACATGCAAATATGACTGTGCTGAACATGTTGTTGGAACATATCGCCTATATGTATGTTGATGAAGTCTGAGTAATTGACATCACTCACTTAATTAGTTTGTACAAACAAATTAAGTGTGGGGTGGTGCCACTATAGTTTGTTTGTCGATTATATCCTCCAAGATGAGCTAACATGAATCTCAGGTAGAATGGCACCAAAAGGACGACAAGGAAAAGAAAAAGCGTCCACCTCACAGAAAGGTAAGAAAAGAGGAAGAAAAGAGCAAGCTGAATCCTCCTAGCTGCAAATACCTAGACGCACTCTTGGAATCAGGTTTTTCTTATTTATTTTCCACTGAGGACAGTGTGTCCCGTCTAAGTGTGGGTTGTGCTGGTATTTGTATGTTGTATTTCTTTGCCTACCTACATTTATTTATTTGATTTTTAGTAGCAGTTAAATTTTCAAAAAAAAATTAGATTTTAATGCATAAAATTGTTCTGATAGGCGGCATGGTATTATGACAAGAGTTTGTGCTAAGATCATTACTATTGAGACGTTTAGGCTCCAAGTGTGACTCATTATGTGATAAGTGTGTGGTTTAATTCCTTCATACATTGGGTCAAGAGTCTATACTGCTCCCAATAAAGTCGACCATGTGCCTTGTGTGTGTGAGATGATAGTATATTCTATGTTTGTGGCTGATGCTAGAAGTTGCCTGGTGTGTGTGTAAAGCGAAATAAAGAGTGCAAGTTTAGGAGATGATTTAGGCATTTCTTTGGCAACCTGTGATTGTTTACCTTCATTTTATCAACCCATGGACATCATCCTAGATAACCCTCTTTGAGCCTTTAGCCTATTTTCTTTGACAGCCTCATATGTAAGCCTAATCCATTTTTTCAAGATCATAATTTGATCCAAATTCCTAAGTGCTTTAAATTGTAAAGTTATGTGACAAAATAAGAGGAAATTGGGTGAGAGTGATGCCTTAGAGTGTATTGGTACTTGAATTTATTGTGAAAAAGAATGGCTATCATGGTGGTGTGTTATTAAAAAAAGAGAAAAAAAATATAATTGAATAAATCGAAAAAAAAAAGAATATAGTTGTCTTATAATGCGTATAATTGAATAACAAAAAAGGTGAAAAGGGGTGGTAGATAAAAGAAAGATAGCAGGGTTGTTTAAAAGAGAGTGATGAATGACATAATGTAGTGTATTAAAGCGCTTAGGGAACTTAGTCACTCTTTCTGGCCAAAATAGTCCTACCCGTCCCTTAGCCTACATTACAACCTGTAAAGACCTGTTGATCCTAATCTTAGCATTCTGATATTTAGTGGAGCATTACACTAAGGGCAAGCCTATGGTTATCAGTTGCAACATATGAATTCTTTGTGAGAGTGAGAGCAAGAAAAATCTTATACCCATGTTTCAAAAAATGAAATACTTGTGAGTGATTATGGGTGATATATTGTGAGACACACATGGTTGATGAGTTTTGGGTAGTTGTGTATGATTCTTTGTGCCTTAACTTTTGAATACGAATTAACCATCATCACGAGTCTAGGCTGGAGGTTAAATTGTTTCTAGCAGTGATCAGAAAACTACTCTTTGTTGATAATTGTTGTGCCTGTCTTGATGAATATTTTGTGCGGTTACTGTGAAAACCCTAAGTAGATGGTTATAGGGACATGATATTTTGTTCGAGGACGAACAAAGCTGTAAGTATGGGGTGTTGATGATAGGCGTATTTACACGCCTAAAGCACCTTAAATTGCCCATATTTTAGCTAAGTTTTGAGGACAAAATATATATTTCCTGTACTTTTAGTCCTTTTTCTTGTAAGTGAGCTAACCAACATGATTAGCAAGTTTTCAGGTATAAATGATGAAGATTTCAGCATTTTATGGACTAGTTGCCGCCAAAAGAAGCTCCAAGAAAGAAGGAAGGCAGCTTTTGGAAGCTTATGGACTGAAAGTGATGCATGGAGAACTTGTCTCGGGCAAAAATAGCATTTCTAAAGACTTGGGGGATCAGCAGTAACTTAGTAGGATTAGGACAAGTATACAGTAACCCAGTAGGACTGGGACAAGGATAAAAACCCTATTTCAATAGGATTAGGATATGAATGTTATATAAACCCTATTTTGCTGAAACTTTTCAGTATTCTCTTCTTATTCCCCTTTCTATTCTTTCCCTTCTTCATCAATTCATTTTCAGACATTATTCTATTCAATTCTATTTTTCTTTTATTCGACATTTAATACTATTCGCGTTACTTTCTGACAGAGAAAGAACGACCTTTGTGACCAACGTGAGATCATGATGATGTTTATTGTGATATCCGTTGCAATCATGAGTATCTAAACTTCTCTGTTAGGGTTATGGAAGCCTTATGAGATACTATCTACTGCTATGAGTTTGTGAATTCTTGACGCGTATGTTGCTTATATCATTCTTCTCTTCATATTAATTTAAATTCTTGTGGTTGCAAATATATAGAATACGCCAGTATAGCATTAACTTGATCGGAAGAAAAGTTACATGTCTGGAAAAGAGAGAATGTCAAGGAAATAGGGCACCAACCCCTGTTTAAAAGTTAGTGCCGTAACTGGATTAACCTCTTAGAGAATTTGTACCATTAGATAGCTTTAAGCTCGAAAGAGTTAAAGTGAAATAATCCTTGATGGTCGAAAGACGCCTGGATTTACCATAGAATACGATTCTCTATAAGCACATGCATGTCTGAATTCCGCATAACTCATAGCCAATAGATACGTAGAACTCATAAGGTGGACATAACCCTAACTTACGATTCTCATTGATTAAAACCTTACTAAACATTCCGTTTTTACTTTACTATTTCAGTACTTTTATTGCAAGCATAAAATCCCCCCCCCTTATTCGTAGAATTTTAGATCAAAAGTATAATAATAGTTGCTTACTTAGTGACCAAGTATTCCCTGTGGAATTCGACACCCAACCCAGTTGGGTTCTATATTTGACAATGACCTCTTACACTCTTACGAGAGCTGTAGTTTGAGTGTTATCATTATGCCCCAAAGCCTACTTTGAGAATGAATAAACCATATGGGTACACTCAGCCACCTTCATTTCCATTTGATACGGAGAAAACTGTCGTAACAGAGGAACAGAAGGTCATAGCACGGAAATTGAAAAGTTTGGAACAGGCCATGAGGAATTTGTAGGGAATCAGAGGTTATAAGAGTGTTTCCTATAAAGATCTTTGTATGTTCCTAGACGTCAACCTTCCCCTCGGTTTTAAAATGCCCAAGTTTGAGAAGTATGTTGGGCACGGTGATCCCGTGGCACACTTGAGATGTTATTACCACCAATTAAGGGTTGCATGGGGAAGGGAAGAGTTACTTATGGCTTTATTTGGCGAGAGTCTTTCTGATCTGGCTTCAAAATGGTTTATCGATCAAGATATCGACAAGTGGAATAGCTGGGATGACTTTGTTTCTGAGTTTGTGCAATATTTTCAGTATAACATAGACCTGATTCCAAACGAAAAATCCTTTGTCAACATGAAGAAGGAAAGAACTGAAGGCTTTAGGAAATACGCGATAAGGTGGCGTGAACAATCCACCAGGGTAAAGCCTCCAATAAAGGAGAGTAAGCTGGTAGAGGTCTTCATTCAGGCATAGGATGAGACCTATTTTCAATATTTACTTTCGGCGATGGGAAAGTCTTTTATTGAAGTCCTCAAAATGGGAGAGATGATAGAGGACGGAATCAAGACCGGCCGAATAGTGAGTTTTGCTGCATTGAAAGCCATCACACAAGTGATTCAAGGTGGATTTGGTGCGTTTGGAGGTAAAAAGAAGAAAGAGTATATGGCGACCGTTGTAGCTGGAACCCATTCCTATCCCAAAATACCGCCTTGCCTCTATCCCCAATCCCAAGACTGAATCTACGCCCAAGCTCCATATATTCCTCCCCATAATTACTATCCTGCACAAAACCCAATATATTCCATTCCACCACCCCCGTACCCAGTATATAGCGCGCAGCCATATGCCCAAACCTCTTCTTACCCACAATGGTGAGTGCAAGCTTCACAAAATCATCCATCAGCTCTACCAAATTACTAAAAACCCTCCAGAACCGGTTTTACAACCCAGTCCTGAGTACAAGAAAGAGAAGGCGGTCAAAAATAAGTCCACACCTCTTGGAGAGTCATATGCTATCTTGTTTGATAGGTTGAGAAAGATGAAGGTCTTAAGCCCAGTTCAAGGAAGTATTTCAAATTCACCTCTCAGGAATCTCAATTATTCTTTAAGGTGTGCATACTGTTCTGACATGTCAGGGTATGATATCAAGAAATACTGGCATTTGAAGAGATCCATCCAAGATTTAATCGATGCAAATCAGATTCTGGTCAAGGCCCCAGATGTTTTGAACATCAACCAAAATCGGTTTCCAATCCATGTTGATATCAATATGTTAGAACTGATATATGATGGGAAAGAGTCATCAAGGTGTTATGAGACTATTGTCATAATACAGACAAATGAGTACAAATCAGTGAATGTGGCAGATTCATTGAAAGTAATGCCATTAAGCCAGGAAGAAATAAAAGAAGATAAAGTCGAAGAAAGCAAACAGAAACCCATGATCACAGTGAAAGGAGGCAGAACATCTATTGGTTTAAGTTAGGATAAACCTAAGTTGATAGTGGTAGGAGCTCTAGGTAAGCCTATCTTGATGGTGAAAGGAGCACTGGTAGCACCTATTGTTCTCAAACCGATGACCCAACCTTCGATAGTTGATATGAAAAATGTTCCCTAGAATTATAAGCGGACTGTGATGACCTATCAGGGGAAGAAAGTAGTGGCAGATGTAGATAAGGTAGGGGTCTGACTCGGTCAGGAAGATGTTTTGTGCCTGAAGGTTTGAGAAAGACCAAGCCAAGAGTGAGCGGGCCTTCATCTCTCAAGAATCCTATCATCGAAGAAGAAGCCGAAGAGTTTTTGAGAAAGATGAAGCTACCAGAGTACTCGATAATAGATCAGCTAAAGAAAACCCCTGCTTAAATTTCCCTCTTATCTTTATTATTACATTCCAAAGAACATTGTGATATTATATTGAAGGTATTAAATGAATCATATGTTCCTAAGGATATTATAGTAAATCATATTGAGAAAATTGTTGCAAAAATCTTTGAGGTCAATCGGATCAGCTTCTATGACAATGAATTTCCTGTTGAAGAAATGGGGCATAATCGGGGTCTTTACATTATAGTGAAATGCAAAGATTTCTACGTCACTCATGTCATGAATAATGGAGTTTCAAGTACAAATATCTTCCCTATTTCTACTTTGCAAAAGTTGAATATTGATATTGAGAGGATCAGGCCCAACAATGTATGTATCAGGGCTTTCGATGGTGCAAAATCAAACTCCATTAGCGAAATAGAATTAATGTTGATTATAAGGCTTGTTGAGTTCACCATAGAGTTTCAAGTATTGAATATAGACTCCTCTTATAATCTGTTGTTGGGAAGATCATGGATTCAGAAGGCCAAGGCGGTTGCATCTATATTACACCAAATGATCAAGTTTGAGCATGACAGGCAAGAAGTGGTTATTCATGGTGAAGGGTATTTGTCTGCCTACGAAGATTCTCCCCTGTCCCTTATTGAAGTAAACAATGTAGAGGAGACATTTATCTATCAAACTTTTGATACAATATCGATGAATCGTATCGTTGAAGGGCAGGTTGTTCTAGGGCTACAATTGTCTCTCGTTTCTATCATGATGATAAATGAAATATTAAAATATGGATTCGGGACAGGAAGGGGTTTGGGAGTGTCTCTGCATGGTATGGTTAGTCCAATATGTCCGAATGAGAACATGGGCACTTTTGGTTTGGGATTTAAAACTATGGCTAAAGATTTAAAGAAGGCCAAGGAAAGGAAAAAAGACATATGGTCACTCCCTCTCCCAGTTCCCCTACTCAGTAAGTCATTTATCAAGAGCGGTGTCGCGGCACCTATAGAGTTTGGAGCTGAATTGGTTGATGACATCCAAAACCTGTTGATCGAAGTTGACATGGTTGAAGCAGGAGAAGATACCAGTAGGGCAGACGTGCAACTCATAGGTCTAGCTATCCGGCTCAATAATTGGGAAGTCACTTCTCTCCCTGTCAGGAGGAAGTTTTGGTAGTTTGTTTTGTTTTTCTTTCTGTTTATCCGAGTTATTTCAGGGTTGTAATTTGTATTTTAGTTTGTTTATGTTATGTTGTCATTTGTGTTTAAACCCTCCTATCTTTCCCTTTTAATGAAATGCAATGTCTCTTTTGTTTCATGTCTAATATATTTTGTTTTTGTCTTTTTCTTTATACAGTTCTCTTTATGCTGATTATAATGACATGACATGTATGCGGAATTTTTAGTCTGATCCTAAAATCCAAACTAATCAATATATAATAAAGCAAGAGGGGGAATATGATAAGAAGAGGCACTAGAGGAAATAAGCAAAGAGTTGGAACAGTTTAAAGACAAGTTGAATCCTAATTTGAATGAAACTAAGCCAATTTTTCTAAGGAATCAAGAAGATTTTAAGGACACTAAAATCAGTGTGCATGTTTTGCCGCAGCTAAAAGTTGGAATGATTCAAGCATTAATTGATTATAAAGATGTTTTTACATGGTCGTATGATGATATTCCTGGTTTAAGCACTGAATTAGTGGCTCATAAATTACCAACTGATCCCACATTCCCCCCTGTGAAATAGAAGTTGAGGAAGTTTAAAACTGATGTAAGTATCAAAATCAAAGAGGAAATCATGAAACAACTTGAAGACAAAGTCATTCGAGTGGCTCGTTATCTTATGTGGTTATCTAATGTTGTTCCTATCCCAAAGAAAGATGGAAAAATTAAAGTATGTGTTGATTACCATGATTTGAATAGAGCAAGTCCGGAGGATAATTTTCCATTGCCCAACATCCATATTTTGATGGACAATTGTGCTAAACAAGAGGTTGCCTTGTTTATGGATTGCTATGCCGGATACCACCAGATCATTATGGATGATAAAGACATGGAAAAAATGCCTTTTATCACACCATAGGGGACTTATTTCTATCGAGTTATGCCGTTTAGTTTGAAGAATGCTGGATCAACATACATGAGATCCATGACCACTATGTTTCAGGATATGATGCCTAAAGAGATTGAGTTCTATGTAGATGATATGATTATTAAGTCAAAAAGTCAGGCTGACCATGTTAAAGATTTAAAAAATTTCTTTGAAAGGCTTCGCAGGTATAATCTCAAGCTTAACCCAGCAAAATATGTGTTTGGAGTGTTGTATGGAAAGTTGTTGGGGTTTATAGTCAGCCGTCAGGAAATTGAATTGGATCCCTCAAAAATCAAAGCCATTCAGGATTTTCCCCCGCCCAAGAATAGGACAGAGGTGATGAGTTTGCTTGGTAGACTGAACTACATCAGCAGGTTTATTGCTCAACTCACAACCACCTGTGAGCCTATTTTCAAGTTGCTGAAAAAGAGTGTTGCGGTAGAGTGGACTGAAGAATGTTAGGAAGCGTTTGATAAAATCAAAATATATCTAGTAAATTCGCCCGTGCTGGTACCACCGGAGCCTAGTAGGCCTTTGATCATATATTTATCGGTCATGGATAATTCTTTTGGTTGTGTCCTAGGTCAACATGATGTCACAGGCAAAAAGGAGTAGCCTATTTATTATCTTAGCAAGAAGTTCACAACATATGAGGCCAGGTACACTCTTCTTGAATGGGACGTGTTGTGTCCTAACTTGGGTAGCACAGAAGTTGAAGCATTATCTTTCGTCCAACACTACTTATTTCATCTCCCTCATGGATCCTTTGAAGTATATCTTTCAGAAGCCTATGCCGACCGGTCATTTGGCAAAGTGGAAAATATTGCTTACCGAGTTTGAAATTGTATATGTGACTCGAACCGCCATGAAATCCCAAGCCATGGTAGACCACTTGCTAAGAATCCCATTAATGAATAGTATGAACTATTAAAGACATATTTCCCTGATGAAGAGGTATTTTGTGTTGAAAAAGTCATTATAGATGCTGATCCAGGATGGAAGCTGTCTTTGATGGAGATGTTAACATAAAAGGAGTCAGAATAGGTGCGGTTCTTATCTCTGAATTGGGGTAACATTTCTCGATAACTCGCAACTTTGATTTTATTGTACCAATAACATGGCAAAATATGAAGCGTGCATTCTTGGTTTGAGGTTAGCTGTTCACATGGGAGTCTAGGAACTATTAGGGTTGGGGGATTCAGATTTTCTCATCCATCAAATTCAAGGTGATTGGAAGACGCAAAATTTGACTCTCATATCGTATCAACAATACCTGCGGGAGCTATGTCAGTGGATTGTGTCGATAAAATTTAGGCATATTCCAAGGATTCATAATGAGATTGCTGATGCTTTAGCCACTCTGTCTTTAATGGTCCAACATCCTGATAAACACTATATCAATCCAGTGTATATACAGAGTCGTGATCAGCATAGTACTATAATGCGGTTGAAGAAGAGCTCGATGGAGAACCTTGGTTCTTTGATATCAAGTGGTACATCCAGTCAGCAGAATACCTAACATATGCCACCAATGATCAAAAGAGGACTATTAGGCATTTGGCTAGTGGATTTTTCTTGAGCGGGGGAGTCTTATACAAGAGAACCCCGGATCTAGGACTTTTGAGGTGTGTAGATGCAAAATAAGCTTCAGCAATCATGGTTAAAGTTTACTCTAGAGTATACGGGCCTCATATGAATGGTTGTCTTGTCAAAGAAGATTCTCAAAGCAGGTTATTACTGTCTCACTACGGAGAGGGATTCTATTCAATTTGTTCGAAAGTGTCATCAATGTTAGGTACACGGTGATCTGATACATTCTCCTCTTTCTAAGTTGTACACAATGGATGCCCCATGGCCTTTTATAGATTAGGGGATGGACGTGATTGGGCTGATTGAGCCAAAAGCGTCAAATGGGCATAGATTCATTTTGATGGCCATTGATTATTTCACAAAATAGGTAGAAGCAGTAACTTTCAAGTCAGTGACAAAGAATGCAGTGGTAGATTTCATTCATACCAACATTATTTGTAGGTTTGGAATTCTGAAAATGATCATTACGGACAATGCTACCAATCTCGATAGTCATTTAATGCAAGAAGTGTGTCAACAGTTTAAGATCGCACATCAAAATTCCACTCCATATCGTCCAAAGACCAATGGTGTTATGGAAGCCACCAATAAAAATATCAAGAAGATACTACAAAAATGGTACAAGGGTCAAGGCGATGGCACGAGAAGTTTTCGTTTGCTCAGCTAGGATATCGCACTACTGTTCGCACATCAACAGAGGCAACTCCATATTTAATGGTATATAGGACAAAAGCAATCATTCCAGCAGAAGTTGAAATTCACTCTCTTCGAGTCATTGTGGAAGTAGATATTGATGATGACGAGTAGGTCAAAACCTTACTGGAACAATTGAGTTTGATTGAGGAAAAAAGGCTAACATCGGTATGTCATGGACAATTGTATCAGAAGAGAATGGCTCGAGTGTATAACAAAAAGGTATGACCCATGTATTTTGAAGTTGGTCAATTGGTATTGAAGCGTATCCTTCCTCACCAAGTTGAAGCGAAAGGTAAGTTCTCCCTAAACTGGCAAGGTCCCTTCATTGTGAAGAAAGCGTTGCCCAATGGAGCCTTATATTTGACGAATATTGAAGGAAAAATAGTAGAAATAGCTATCAATGCTGATGCGGTCAAAAGATATTATGTATGATATTTTATCCTTTGTTGGTTCTATTACATGGTTAGTACTTGCATTCTTGAAGATTGATATGATGAAGGCATTTTATTTTGCTATCCAAACATCGTGTCATCCTTTGTTTACCCCCATTTGAGCTTATTTTTATTTTTCTTTCACACCCCTCTTTTGAAATCAAAATAGAGTAAAAAATAAAGTGTCCAGAAAAAAAAAGTAAGCATGAAAAATACAAGAAAAAAAAAGAAAGAAAAAAAAAATTAAAACCAAAACAAAGAGTAAGCTGATGGAACTACGTGCGACCTGATTCTCCTCTTTTGGGAGTGAGATACGTAGTCTACCCTATTCAGGGCTCGGTCCAACCAAATAGATATTTTAGAGTCACCCAGTCAACAAAAATTGGGACATTAGTTAATGTGTTGTTTGAGTCGATTCCAAAAGTTGTAAGTCCCACCCCCACTTCAAGTGTCGTTTGAGCCTCTTACCCTTTTTTTCTAACCCTATCCAAAAGCCAAGTTACAACCAAAGAAAGTCCCTCAGATCAATTTTTGATAATGTTAAGACTAAGCATGCAATGGATATGATGATACATTGTGGAGTACTATTTGTCTTCCTCAGCATAAGAAATCAGGAAAGAAATAAAAATGAGAGAGTCTTATTGGTGAAAACCCTCGCGGGCACCATAAGGTGATGGGGAGTTGAGAGAAATAAAAATGAGAGAGTCTTACTGGTGAAAACCCTTACGAGCACCATAAGTCGATGGGGAGTTGAGAGAAATAAAAATGAGAGAGTCTTATTGGTGAAAACCTTCATGGGCACCGTAAGGCGATGGCAAGTTCGAGAGAAAGGAGAAAAGGAAAGAGGTGTAGGAGAAAATCATTCAAGATATCATCAATTGCAAGTTAAGAGCCCGCCTGAAGAATAGTGTGATAAAACTCAAGTAAAGAGTCAAGGAAAGTTGCATAGATAGGATTTTGTAATTTCATTTATGTTTTAACTTGTAATTTTCATTTTTGATGTAATGACAGAGCCGCAGACCGGAACCTCGATGGAACCTCACTCGACCTTCCAACTCGGTATAGTCCATCTCTTTCCAATCCCTTGAGATACTTGTCACTTGATTCCCTCGAGGGGTGCCTAACACCTTCTCCTTAGTCAACAGAATTCCTTAGCTGGAATCTTTGTTCGCAAATCAGTTTAAAGAGTCAAATTATTTTGAAAAGGAATTTCCAAAGGTGACTTGGCACACCCAATTTATGCCAAGTGGCAACTCTGAGTTTTTGAATATAAGAAATCCTTTTCGGAACAAATTTTTCAATCTTTTGTTACTTTAATAACAAAACCCTTTCAAACGTTAAAATCAATCTTTTGGAGTTAAAAAAGGGGTATGACACTATAGATGAACCTATTTCATTCATATTTAATTTTGTGGCTATAGAAAAAGGAGCGCCTATCTCCTTGGCCTCCTCTGTAGAAAATCTTTTGAATAATTTCTTCATATTTTATTGTTCATGACATGAAATAAGGGCCTTGAAGGCACACAAGTTCTTCAATCCTGATCTAGTGGTGATTTCAGAAGTGAAAGGCCTTGAAAGTACATAAGTTCTTCAGTCCTGATCTAGTGGTGATTCCAGAAGTGAAACCAGTGAGAACATTTTTAGTTGGATGAGATCCTTGATATTTGTAGCTTTTAGGCACCACCCCTTATGAGCTACTAGGAACATTGTAAGTATATTGAATTTGTGTTGATGGTGGTTCAGTTCCCCTGTCAATGTCCTCCAGTCTAGTCTCTAGTTGAACCAGGCGTTACAACTTGTTCCTGTGACTGCTCTTCAGTTTCACTTCTATCTCGTCTGTTAGTCTCAGATATAATACAATCTTAAAATAAAATATGCACACTTTCTTCAACGCAGTTTGTTCTTTATTTAGGACCCTATAAGCTTTACCATGGTGAGAATATTCCAAGAAAAATCCCTCATTACTCCTTGCATGAAATTTTTTCAAATTATCTTTTCTATTATTATAAATGGGACATTTGCAACCAAAGGTCCTAAAATGTGAAATATTAGATTTTTTTCCTTTGGGTAATTCATAGAGAGTCTTATCAAGGAGGGTCCTAATCATGCATCTATTCTATGCAAGATTTTTTGCAAGCAAGATTTTTTGCAAGCAATATTTTTCTAGCCATATCTTTCAACATTCTATTTTTCCTTTCTATTACTCCATTTTGCTGTGGTGTTTGGGAGTAGAGAAATTATGATCTATTAAATTAGTTGAACAAAGTTTCAAAAATTTTGCATTTTTAAATTCAGTTCTTTGGTCAGATCCAATGGAAATTAGTGAGCTACGTAGTCTTTTTGTCATTTTCTTGATAAAAATAGAAAAGACATCAAAGGTGTCCTCCTTGGAAGCTAAAAACAGTGTCTAGGTGAATCTGGAATAATTATCAACAATAACAAAAAACCTACCTCTTGCCTCATCTAATATGTACCATAATTGATCCACAAAGGTCCATATGGACCAAGTCAACGCACTTGATTGTGTTGACATGGTTCATTGCTTTGAAGGATAATCTTACCTACTTCCCCCTTACACGTGCGCTACAAATCTTTTCTTCTTTGAACTTGATTTTATGCAAACCTACCATCATGTCCTTAGAGGTTAGTTTGTTCAATTGTTTCAGACTTGCATGTTCAAGTCTTTTGTTCCATAGGAAGGGGTCATTCCCAATTGCACTTAGACATGTCAACTTCAGAACAATCTTTTTTGTATCTAGCTTCTTCACCTTGCAACCTATGGAAGTAAAAGTTACCTTGTTTCCTTTATCACAACATAGCTGAAGCTAAAGCAACACAATTTAGAGGAAAATGGTGTAGACAAAATGGTTACACAAATTTCATCATGGAGCTAGACTCACTTTAGATCACCAACATGCTAAATTGAAAAAAAAAAAAACCAACAGTTTCAAGTTGAATAGAATCTTAGAAGCTGCCTCCTCAATGCTAGATCATACAAGAATCAAGTTTGAACTTTGCTATTGAGAAGCCAATCAACTTATAGATTAACTAGTTAAAATGGCGATGAATTCTCATGATAGGAGCAATATTTATCTCTCGGCTCAACAACGCCCTAAGGCTGCAAATGGACATTATATTCTGGATATAAAGGACAAGTCCCAAATATAAGGTCTAAATTTGACAACTCAAATTTTTTTGTTAGTTAGGCTTCTCTTCTTGTAGGGTAATAAGGCTGCAATATTTTTTGAGTATTATACCAAAATTTTAATTACAACAAGGATAGACTATCTATCAAAAAGGGTTAAGAGTACAAAAACTAACTTATTACCCTTAAACAGTAGCGGATGTAGAGTAGAAGGTGTGGGTTGCCGGGAACCCACACTCTCTATTATAAGGCTTAAAATTACATAAAAAAATCGCGAAAAGTTATAAATATTAATAGGTGGGAACTCATAACTATAGCTTAGTGGCAGGAAGGAGCCCTTGGGAACCCACAAGTTCAAAATTCTGAATCTGCCTCTGCCCTTAAACTACTACAACAAGAAGAGAAGCCTAACTAACAAAAAAAATTGACTTGTCAAATTTTGACACTATACTCATGAATTGTCTCATATCCAGGATATAAGGTCCTTTTGCAGCCTTGGGGAGTTGTTGAGCCGAGAGATAAATGTTGCTACTTTGAGAATTCATTGCCACTTTTACTAGCTAATCTGCAAGTTGATTGACTTCTTGATAACAATGTTCAAACTTGATACTTGTATGATCTAGCATTGAGGAGGCACCTTCTATGATTCCATTCAACTTGAAACTGCTAGCTTTTTTTTCATTTAGCATGTTGCTGATCAAAAGTGATTCTAGCTCCGCGATGAAGTTTGAGTAACCATTTGTCTACACCATTTTCCTCCAAACTATGTTTCCTTAACTTCAGCTATGTTGTAGCAAAGGAAACAAGTACTTTTACTTCTGTGGGTTGCAAGGTAAAGGAGCTGAGTACAAAGGAGATTATTCTAACTGCTAAGAGGCATAGAAATGTGTATAAGGCTGATATCATGGGAATGCTTGATATGAACTTGGCATGTCTAAGTCCAATTGAGAATGACCCCCTCCAAACAGCTGAAGAAATTAACCTCTACGGACATGGTGGTGGGCTTGCATTAAATCAAATTCAAGGAAGAAAAGGTCTGTAGAGCATATGTAAGCGGGAAGCAGGTAAGATAATCCTTCAAAGCAAAGAACCATGTCCACACAACCAACTAATTAGAATACGTATAAGCTCTCTTTCTTATTCCTTTTCGTTTTAGTTGATGGATCTAGATTAAGGTGTCAAATGGATGGGTTAAGCTGAAATTGGAGATATTAAAATGGGTTGAGATTTGGAGGGATGTGTGTTTGGGGTGAGATTATTTATTTATTTTTTTTGGGGGGGGGAGGGGGGTTGGTATGCGGACGGGGTAAGTGCGTGGGTAGGTAGGGGTTGGGGTAGTTTTCAATTCTTTTCTTTTTTTTCATCAAGAAAATCATTTTTCTTTATCAAATGGATTGAAATGGAGATTAAGTTGAACTTCATAGGTTGAGAGTGGAACCCAATAAATCTTCAGCCCAATCCATAAATATTGGGTTTGGTTGGACAAATTCACTTAATTTGGATGTATTTTGGCACCCCTAGTCTAGATCCTAAATCAACCTTTCTGTAAGCCTTTTAACCCTGTTACTTTTTGTCAACTTAATAACGGATAGATATCATTTTTTAATTAAAAGTTACCCAAAACAAGATGAACTAGATTCTATTATTATCTATAGAAAAAGATAAATTATTTATTCTATTTTAGATCAAGAATTCAATTCTTGAGAACAACATAATCCACTATTTAAGAACATTATTCACCACTTCTAATGCTATAATAAAAAACCTATTTTTGTAAAGTATATTGTAACACAAATCATCTCTAAACAAACGTCACATTAGCAATTACAGTATCCAACATATGGTTCTTTACCTACCTGACCAAAAACCTTGAAAAAAGGGTATCTAAGGAGGAACTAAAATGTTTTCTTAAAAAGTAGGACAAAATGGGCGATGAAAACTTGAGCATGCGAGAACTCAGGATCAACTTATGATTTAGTGGTTTTAGATTTTATAGATCAATGCGACATGCTGATAGAAACAATGATGGCTACATATATGATAATGACATAAATGACTTGCTAAATATGCTGTCAAAAGGGGTTATACATTTACAAAATAAATGTAAATTTGTCTATTTAATCTTTTTTCTGGGTTGTTAGAATCATGTATCGAAATAATCTACTGATTTGACTAGAACCAATATGAATCTCCAGCACGGATAACCTAGACCTGTAGTAAGTGATACCTTAGCTTTTTGTGGAAGCATATAATTTGCCTATGCAATATGTATGATCTTATTAAACTTTGAGAGATGAGAATAAATGGAGTAAAGTTAAATCTTTCTATATTAGCAATATTTGTCCAAAGTTTTATGATTGCTATAAAGAGGTGCTAATATTTGATGTTCATATCTTATTTGACTGTTATAAACATAAGTATGCAGAGTTAAAAAGAACGTAAATATAAAAAGGACAAACATTAGTTATCTTTTCTTCGTAAAGTTATGAACTAACTTATGTTCATTATTTAAATATAATTTTTTTTAAAGTTCGATATTCATACTTGAAAATTACTATGTGCATGACATTAATGATGATTACAATAAATATTTTTGATATTTTAATTTGTACATAATATATTTCTTACAGAATATTATTACTTAAAATTTGAGTATGTTGTTATAGAGCAGTAACCTTTCAATGAGTGTACCTCTATAATAAACGTCATTGTTGTTATCAGGAAGAATGTCATTGTACAAGAGCAAAATATAACATGAAAAATCAATTTCGAAAAAAATCAACATACTATAGTGAAATGTCTTTAACGAGGTGATGTTATAGTGAGGTTTTACTGTACATAACAAACCAGCCTTTAATTTGTCTTTGTAGTTTCTTTCATAGTTATCCGTCAATATCCAAAAGTAGAATGTCACATAATTATTATGTCACTTGTAAATATATGACACGTGGACCTAATTCAACCCTAAAAGTTAGCTCATGAGGGGAGCGGGGTGGGAGTTTCCAAATCTACATAAGAAGACCAATTAGTTATCCTTATATATAAGTAGACCGTCATTTCGAACCATTATATTCCCAATCAATATGGAACTTTTTTCCACTCTAACATCCCCTCCATATCCAGACTCAACTGTAGCATAGACTGGAGCCCAAGCGAAGATTGACCCAACTCTCATATCATATAAAGATATGATATTTGAGCCTAACTCAATCTAAAAGTCAGTTTATCGAGGGGGGGGGGGGGGAGAAGGGGGGGGGATTGTCCTAGTTCATATAAGAAGACTAATTACCGATCTCTTTTCTGATGTAAGACACTTAATATTATTTCCTCCGTTCTTTTTTACTTGTGTACTATTAAAACAAATTTTCATTTTTACTTGTCACTTTTAACATATCAAGAAAAAATAATTATTTTTTCACATGTTTTACCCTTAATTAGCATTAATTATTTATTCTTCAAATTAACTATCAAGACTTAATACTAGACATTAACTAACAGGAATAGTGTGGCAATCATATTAATCATTATTTTCTTAATGAGCGTGTCAAGTTTAAATATAACAAAAAAAAAGTGAATGAAAGGAGTATAACATAGGGATAATACCCACGAAAATACCTGAACTTTAACCAAATTTCCAGTTGAGCATATTGAACTTTGCGGGGTCCTATTATACACCTATACTTTTTAAGTGGAATTAATTCCTCCCCCCCCCCCCCCCCCCCCCCCCCCCGAACTTTTTAAAAGTGGAATTAATTGCCCCCTGCAAAGTTATACCCAGTTTTGACGCCGGGAAATATGGTACACGCGCTGTTTCTGTTCCATTTTATCACTTTTCAACATTTTTCACCATTATAACCATATTAAAGATTCCACAACTCAAATTCCTCCTACAAATCAAATTTCAAATGATTCCAGTCCATTCCAACTCAAATTTCAAATTCAAATTGAAAACTTTCATTACTGGAATTTTCAAATTTGGAAACTGAAAATGAAAAAACAGGAAACTAGAAACTGATTTGCAGGGTTAGACTCTTCATGCTGCTCTGTGGTAAACTTGAAGGGAACCAAGCTCTTTTGCGTTATGTTCACAATGTGGGAACAAATTATTCCAGCTCCCACATAAGTCATGTCGAAATCGAAAAAAAAAAAACTGGAAACATTCAATGGTATAAATTAGTGCTAGTAGTAATGCAAAATCATTCATGAGCCGCTAAAAGTATACAGCAAGTACATGCGTTTGCTTCCAAGCTTTCAAATTTGAATTCAATATGAAATTGAATTTGAATTTAAAATTATTCAAAGTATCAAATTGAATTTGGGTGTGTTGAAGATGACTCATTTGGGTGTGTATGTGTGTGATGTAATTGTGTTCAATTTTAATTCAACAATAGAGCAACCATTGTTGAAGACTTCATTGTTGAAGAGGAGTAAGAAAGAAGAGGAAGAGAGAATGAAAATAAATAAAAAATATAAAACTTTGAATAATTAGAAGATTTTGGGGTTATTTGGCAAAAAAAAAAAAAAAGAGTTTATAACGTTTTTTAACGCCTTCACACGCTCAATGCTCGTGTCTAACACGCAATTGTCTAAGTGGCAGATATATGCCATTAAAATACGAAAAAAAAAAGTCTGGGGGATAATAGGACCCCCGCAAAGTTCAGTATGCTCAACTGGTAATCCGGTCAAAGTTCAAATATTTTCGTGGGTATTATCCCTACAGCATATAAAAAGACAACCAGCTTTGTATTTCACTTAATTTTTACTTTATTACATAATAACCAAAACAAAACTTAAATAATAACCAAAACAAATATAGAATGTGGATCATGTGACAATGATGTTATAACATATATAAAAGCTAGTTTCTGTGTTTCAATTGATGTAACAATTTTGGTTTTTCAAGATTTAAATTGTATAACTTAATCAACATTTTCAATTCAAAGACTAACATACAGGAGTTAGTTAGAAGTCTATTATTAGAATTGAGAGAACTAAATTTGATTATTCTCTTGTGCCAATTAGTAACAGAAAGTAGTTTTATTTACATAGAAATAGACCCTAAAATGTGATTTGCAATGTTAAAACTTTAGCAACTATGGCTTTTTATATTTTCAGGCAAACATTTTGATTTGTGAAAAAAATTCCAGTGTTTGTTTACTTTAAATTCTAAGACAATATATATTTTTTTAATTTCAACATAACTGTGATCTCCTGAAAAAAGAAAATAAATTGCACTCTCTCACACTTGTAATTATAAGTCATTTTTCGTAATTAAAAATGTCTCAACTCCTGCACGACAACTTATGACTAAGATGTTATTATAAACCGTTAATACTCAGAAAATATTGACTAATCACATGATGACTAATAAGAATAAATTGGGATCGAGGGGTACTAATTTTAGTTACCGTAGTTATTATTAATTTTTTTGGTTTGATAAATTAGACTCTCCAAAACGAATTGGATTAGAAAAGATCAATTGCACATTTCACACAACTTGCACTTCTTTTCCTTCTAATCAATATATATATATATATAATGGAGGATTAGAGGCATGCCTCAAAAGTGAGGATAGAGATTTATCTTTTTTGTCAATTTTTCACACTTTTCTCTTATTTTTAGCTTATAAAATTATTTAAAATTAAATAAATACTTTCTATTAATTATTCCTTATTTTTTCAGTTTGGAATAAGCCTGGCAACAAAATTCAAAAATTTCGTTCCGTTCCGCCAACTCCGATTCCGGCATGGTTCCGTTACCGGTAACGCCACGGTACCGGTTAGTGCCGGTATACTGGTACCCAATGGTCCGAATAACGTTACCGGTGTGAACCTTCGAAAAAATTCGGTAGTTCCAATTCCGATACTGATTAATCGATTTTGGTCCATCAGGCGCTTAAATATCTGCCTTTTTATTTAAATGGGGAGGTATTCGGCACAGCACTGGCAACGACTCTTTTGGCCATTGCTTTATAGCCGTTTAAACAACCCCCCTCCCAATTACCCCACGCCACCCCTTAAAAGTTTCACTAGAAATATCTTTCATTTCAATTCGTTTTTCAAACAAATATTATCAATTCTCATACTCTCTCTTAATATTCTCACATTCTCTCTAAATATTTATAATTATTTTATTAGTTGAAGTTGAAGATTCAATTATTATATTAGTTAGAGTTGAAGATTTGTTGAAGATATTACAAGCTTCAATTATCATCTTTTAATTCCGACATTTGGTATACGTCTGCTTTTATGCAGATGTTCGGTATATTCGTTCCAACTTTAATCTCTTTTTATTTGCGCTAATATCTATATTTTTATTTTTTAGTATCTACATTTGTTTACTTACATTAATTTTAAATTTATAATATTTGTATTGCTTATTTTAATATTTTAATTTAAATTATGGATTTCGAAAAAAATAGTAGTGGTAAAAAACCAATCTTTGATAAGGTTTTTCGTAGAAATAAAAAAAGTAAGGCTAGTACTACTACTAGTTCATTATCGCCTAAATTTAATGAAACTTCTTTATCACAATCTAATGGTTTCGATGTTGGTATCGGTATGGAATTAGATAATAAGACCCTAAGTAGACGTTATAATAATTTTGAGGAAGACTTACCGGAGGAAGATGATATAGAATAACAAGAGTTAGGTGATAACCCTACCCCTACTAGTCCGGTTACAGAATTATCGGAATACGGTGAAGAACTTTCCCCTTTACCGGAATTTACTAGGGCCAAAGGTACCGAACATACTAAAAGGTCTTTAGTTTGGAAATTTATGGAGCATGATAGGGTAAAAAGTACTGCTACTTGCAATAAATGCAAGCAAGTTTTTAAACATTTCACCGAGGAAAAAAATGGCGGGACAGGGTTGCTAACTTCGCATTTGACGAGATGTAATAAAAAATTTGTTCGTCTAAAAAATGAGGCTAAGGGAAAAAAAGATGGTACACAATTTGTGCATGAATCTGTAGGAGGTAATATGGTTCAAACGCGTTTAGACATGTTTAACCCAGCTGAAGCAAGTTCTCATCGACATATAGTGAACGTGTAGATAGAGAAGAACTAGCGAAAATGGTTTTTGTTATGGATTTGTCTTTTAGTTTTCCTTCTCATCCCGATTTTATTCATTATATTCAACGAGTATATAATCTCTCTTTTAAAGGTTTTTCACGAAATACTATTAAAAATGATATTTTTAAATTTCAAGCTGAACATTACCATTTTCTTCATTGCTTATTTGATAAATTTGATGGTAGAATATCTATTACTTCTGATATGGATCGTAGTGTTATCGGTAATGATTATTTACTCTCACGGCTCATTGGATTGATCACGATTGGAACATGCAAAAAAGAATCATTTCTTATAAATATATTGATGAGTCTAAAACCGGCATGTCGATAGCTAGTACAATAGTGAAGAGCATGAAATATTTTAGATTTATTGGTAAACCTATGACATACACATTAAATAATGCTTCTAATAATTTGAAAGCTATTGAAAAGTTAAAAACTAGATTATGTCCTATGGATGAAGATCATTTTCATGTTAGATGTGTTGCGCATATTTTAAATTTGATAGTACATGAAGGTGTTTATTTGTTTGGAAATAGTTGTCTTAAAGTTCAAATTGCTTGTAGTTATATTTTTAAAAATAAAAGAAAGGCTGTAATGGATGATTTTAAATATAAATGTAATCAATGTGTACTTCCATATAGAAAAGTTCCAAAAGAAATTCCTACTCGATGGAATTCTTTGTTTCAAATGCTTGAAGTTGTTTTTATATATCGTAAACCTACACAATTAGTTTATAATGCTTATAATGAGGATGTTAATTTAATGTTAGATGAAGATGATTGGACTGAAATACAAGAACTTTGTAAATTTTTGAAAACTTTTCATTAAGCTACGGAAACAGTATCTGCTCAATATACTCCAACTATTTCTTCTGTTTTAGTAACTATTACTGTCATTTCTAAAGTACTTGCTGAATATAAAAAATTATGCCCTTACAAAGAGGCAATTGAATCTATGTTTGAAAAAATTTAAAAATATTATTTTCCTATTCCACAAACTTTTTTGGCAACTAATTTATTCAACCATTTTTGTAAAGAACATGGTACATTGATGTTGGTTAGAAAATTAAACAACAATTTAGAAATTGGACCTCATGAAAAGCCATCAGAAATTTAAAACATAGTACCTACCGCTAAAAGTTTATATAACTTGTATCAAGTTATGGAATAAAATATTGGGCCGATCGAACCTACTACTTCTAGACGTAGATATGATGATTTAGATGACGAGATGGGCAAAGAACTTGCTCTTCAATGTTGTAGGAGTAATGATTTTGATTCGTAACTTTCGCAGGATTGGGAAAGTATTAGAGATGAAAATGAAAAACAACAACTTTTATCATGGTGGATGACCCGTATTAGGCAATTTCCAAAACTTTCAAGGATGGTTCGAGATTTGTTATCAACTCAAGCTTCTTCAGCGTAGGATGATTTATAATAGGAGATCATCGATATTCGTTCGCAAGAGATAGTTTGAAGATTTCAGTATTATTTAGAGATTGGATCAATGTCGAACGAAGAAATTTTGGGCTCCCCATATTGAAGACGAAATAGATAAAATTTTTGAGGAAAATAGTGATGATGGAATGGAAGCAGTGGAAGAACAAGGAAAAAGACCAATTCAGAAAGATTTATCCGCCGAAGAAATAGAAAAGTTACGTCAAAAATATTATAGACAATTTAGATATTAATAAGATTTTACAATAGAGATCTAATTCAAACAGAACCCTTCCTAGAAGGTGGCTGCGTAGATTAGATTTTTATTTAATATCTTTGTAATAAATGTACAACGTATGAAATTTGAATAAATATAATGGTTATTCGCCTAATTTTATTTTAAAATTTGTCTCTTGCTTGTTGCAATTATGAAAAAAAAAAATTAATACAAAACTTTATAAAGTTAGAAAAATTTTTAACTTCTTAAACTTATTAAAAATATTATATTAACTTAAACTTAACATATATTTTTTTAAGTTAAAATTTTAAATTTTTTAAGATATATTAAAACTTAAACTTATTAAAAAAGAGTTAATAAATTATATAAATTATATAAGTTAATATATATAAAAAAACCTATATATTTTATTTATGCCCATAATGTAATATATATAATTTAAATTAAAATTTAAAATTTAAAAAAAAAACACTGTAGCAGTACGTTATGTTCCGGTAATGTTCTGGTGTCGCTCCGATCCGATCTGGTTCCACACCAGTAGCTAGCGGACCAGTCCAAACAAGGAAAAAATTTCAGTATTCCGGTTTCGGTAACACCAATTTCGGCAACGTAAAATAGTAAGGAAGCTTCGGTACCAATTTCGGATCCAGTCAAACCGGTCCGACGGTACCGGTTCCGGTCCGTTGCCAGACCTAGTTTGGAATACCAAAAGTCACTATTAATTCAGTCATTAGTGAATCATTTATGCCATCAAAATAATAAGACTACATAAAACCTCAACTTAACGTATTTTATGTGTCATTTATTAAAAAAAAAAAAAAAAAAAACTCTTCCTATCATAAGTTACTGCCTTTTGCCTATAGCACATCAATGATTACTGTTTTTGATGGAGTAATACATTGTCGCTTGACACAACAAAAACATTGGTAATGTGGCTTTTAATTGGATGCTAAATGCTAACGTTTCTGTAGTATTTTTATGCTTCCTATTCTCATTCATTTTCCTATTTAATCCTCATTTAAAAAAAAAAATTGAATATTATTTATAGAAAAATAATTTTTTATATTAAAAGGAAAGAATTATTATACGAAGCTCATATATCTAGAATACTATGTCTCAAGAAAGACTAAATGCATAGATTATATTATTACTTAAAAAAGAATAATTAGAAAAAATGGATTATATAATTTTGAAAATAGAGTTCGTTAAAAAAAGTTATTTTTTCTTAAAATTTTAAGGCCTCTGTTTGATTTTCGCCTTAGGCCACGAATATGCTTGAGCCGCCCCTGATCTTGATATAACATGTTATCCATTATTTCTAAATTTATTTATAAAATATATTTATATTATTGTTATTGTTAACAACAGTTTGATGAATACCAAGAGCATGTTGTTCTCTTGGAGAGAGTTGCATTAGCAATTGATATTGGTTGAAACTCATTCAAATTTATCATAACCGAAAATATAACGCGAACTTGAGAACTTGGATTGTATTTTACTCTTAAAAGATATCAAAAGGTCACTTCTTTCTTTCCTTATGCTATATATATCTATATATATACAGCCTTAAAAACATGAACTCCATGTTGAGTTCAAAATCGAGAGGGCGTCATGCGGAAGCTATTAGTTGCAAACCATCATGGTGACAATGCAGAAGACACATAAAACAATATTAAAAAATATAATATTATTATATGATTTGGCCAATTGGCCTACATATAAAACATAAAATTCAAAACATAGAAGCTAATGAGACGAAAAATCTTTTCCTAAACAAAGACTCTTTAAAGGACTACATTGTGGATGTTATTGTGTTATGATATGAGAAAGGGATCTTCTATTTATAGATGTCCAAAACCTTTCCTCCAAGAAAGAGGTTAGCCAAATATGAAAAAGAATTATATTTTTTCTTTCAGGAAAAGTAAAAGTAATTATGGTAACTTTTATATTCCTTCTAAGAAAAAATAAAACTTAAATATAGTAAGAAAATCAGGGCAAAGCCCTAACAAATCTTCCCTTTTTGGCTTGATTTTCTTCACTTGATCCACCTTCTTCTTGTGCATGATCTTCGTTCTTCATATATATTCTTCATATATCACTGTTGTTTGACATGCTTTAAAAGTTGAAGCTTTTTGGGTTAAAAAATATATAAGCCCTTTCGGATTAAAAACATTGGAGCCCTTTATAGGGTCAAAAGTAAGCTTTCTTTTCAAATATGTAATAGCAGGATTATTGAAAATATGATTGACAATTGTCTCCACATGTAGTTTTTGGACATATATCTTCATTATCATCAAATTTGTTGCAACTTTGTTCTCAACATATCCTCAATCTGAACCATCAGATCATTGAACCATAGGCTCTGATATCACTTGTTGGGTTCGAAATTGAGAGGGCGTCATGCGGAAGCTATTAGTTGCAAACCATCATGGTGAGAATATAGAAGACACATAAAACAATATTAAAAAATATAATATTATTATATGATTTGGCCAATTGGCCTACATATAAAATATAAAATTCAAAACATAGAAGCTAATGAGAGAGAAAATCTCCCCCTAAACAAAGACTCTTTAAAGGACTATATTGTGAATGTTATTGTGTTATAGTATGAGAAGGGCGTCTTCTATTTATAGATGTCCAAAATCTTTCCACCAAGAAAGAGGTTAGCCAAATATGGAAAAGAATTATATTTTTTTCTTTCAGGAAAAGTAAAAGTAATTATGGTAACTTTTATTTTCCTTCTAAGAAAAAATAAAATTTAAATATAGTAAGAAAATTAGGGCAAAAACCCTAACACTCCAAAATTTTAAAGTAGAATTACGTACTAAAATGCCCTAAACCTAAATAATACGTTACTTTCAATTATATAAATTAAGTTTAAAAAATAATATATGCAACAAATATATAGCATGATTTAAACAGATTATCTATAGTTTCTTAATTTATATACAAGAGACATTTATTATTGAGAAAAAAAATCAAAATTTGATTTTGGAAGTTATTATTTGTTGTTTGCTTCCATAGAAGTCGAGAAGAGTTATAATCAAAGGTTCATTCGAAGTCAGAGAAATTAGAACATGGTTTTTCTCCCTTTAGATTTCATCCAAACATTGCTTTCTTATTTCTTTAAAATAATTAAATTAGGTTTATTTAGATTTGTGCTATTCTTATAATTATATTGAAAGTTGGTCTGCTTAAAAGTACTTTATAAATTGGACCTTTTTAATTTTTGGACTTTCAGATCTTATTTTATTCATATTTTTTCTTCCTGTGTTTTTTTTTTTTAAAAAAGAACTTGATGGATATCTAGAGATTTGTAATCAATTGTCAAAAAACATAGGTGTTCTTTTAATGTATAGAGAATACACAATTTTTGCTTTCATTTCAATTATTGTCGAACATTTGTATGTCAAAAAGTTTGATTATAATTTTTGAAATATATAATTATTAATGGCTAAAAATAAAATAAATTTAGAACTTAATTTATTTAATTTAGGAATGACAAAGAGCAAATTGTGTTCAAACAACTTTTAAAACGGATAAACTCATTTTTGTTATGAGCTGAAGAATATTTTAAAGAAATAGTTAGAATACGAGCGAAGGGGAGCCTTGGAGTAACTGGTAAAGTTGCTGCCATGTGACCAGGAGGTCACGGGTTCAAGCCTTGGAAACAGCCTCTGGCAAAAATGCAAGGTAAGGCTATGTACGATACACCCCTATGGTGGGGCCCTTCCCCGGACACCGCGCATAGCGTTAGCTTTAGTGCACCGAGCTGCCCTTTTTTAGTTAGAATACGAGAACATGCAGATTAAGGAAATCCAAGTTGAATTACCATAGTTAATTCTAAATTTACTAGTTTACAAAGATTGTGAATCTTAAAATTTGAATATGTTCGGAATGTGTTGAAATGCTTTATCATTTTTTTCTAATATTGTCCCTTTTAAGTGACTATATAAAGTATTTAATAAAGCTATTAATAAATAAATCAACATTGATTAAATAAACTGAAAAATGAAATGGAAAGAGTAGTAATTTCAAGCTTTTTTATTGTATTACAAATAAAAGTATCATTATTTGTATGCTAAGTAGATTTAAGATGAAATTGATGCAATTCTAATTTTACCTACTAATTCTTTCAACTACTCATCGAATCATTCTTTTGAAATATTATAAAAATATATGAGTTTGCTTTTGAATTAACTTTGATTTTTGTAATATAATTTAGTGATACTATCTAAATTCATTTATTGGGATATTAATATTAATGATTGCACGAAGCGCAGATAAATTTCTTAGTATATATATATATATATATATATATATATATATATATATATATATATATATATATATATATATATATATATATATATATATATATATATATATATAAAGAAGAATCATAGAGGAGATGATGTGGCACCTCTCTATGATCTCCATTCATATTTATCTTTTTTGTAACTTTTTAAAATTTTTTCTTTCATTTCTTGCATTGATCAATTTGTTCAAAAATTTCTATCACATTTATTTATTTAATTAGTATATTTCATAGATTACAAAAAAAAAAAACTCCATCTATTTATATTCTTCATTTAAAAACATGTCTCTTGAACTTCCTTCTTTTTGGCCCAACTAATCTATAAATAACAATGATGAAGTATTGAATGTACATTTCCATTCTCCTTCCTTCATGTTTGATTTCTACTTTTGATCTTTTCTAATATGAGTCAATCAATGAAAATGCTAAATTTTGATTTAAGTTAGCAATAGAGAATTTTCTTTCTTTTTCATTATTGTTTAAGGTAAATTTTTTATTTACAATGTAATACAATATTCCTGCGTGAAAGAATATATGTAAGTACTAATTACACGATGCATTTTGAATTTATCAGAAGAAAAAATTCGTTTAGCTTACTACATTTTTTTAATATCTTTTGACTAAGTGTAGTCTCCTTTTCAATTTGAGTTGTAGTTTATTCTTGAGTTGTTTTAACTTATTCTATGTTATGTAAGTATCTGGACTACCAAGGGCTCATTTGATGTTGAGATCAAGGATAATGAATCCTTATATTTTGTCGCAATACTGCGAGAAATTTGAATGTTTTACTGGAGTTATTTCCATATTCATTTCACTTGAAAAAGATGTTTCTTTTTCGAACTAGCTCTATAGGTTTGCGTTGTTAGGAAACTCCTTTCAAATATGATTCACTTTTTTATTTAATTCTTCTTTCGACATTGTTTCCCAATTGCTCTCTATTAATGACGTTCTTTTTTTTTTCAAGTCTTACATCCTTATCATTCTAGCCACAAACATATCAATATCTAATTAATTTTGGACGATCCAAGTAAGATAAAATCAATATTTACTAACGCTAATTATTTTATTTATTTTTGTATGAAATCTATAGTTTTAAAAGCTCTATTTTCACATTTATTAAAGTGCCACTGAGCTACTATTATAAAATGGAACTTATTTTAGTTTAAGAATAGTAATATTCAAAGAAGAAAAAAGATAGTACATTTTTTGTTGATAAGAATTTAATTTAGATTTCAATACTTCTGTATTTTTAAGTAGAAATAACTAAAGGTTTGGCAACTAATCTAAAAACATGCACATGAATTTGATAATGTTCTTAACTTTCTCCTTTAATTGGTATCTTTATTAATTTTATTTTTAATGATTTTGGAATTTCCAACTTAATCTCTCATGTTTATAATCTCCAAAAATTAATGTATAATTTTGAGATATTTTACTTCATGAAAAATATAACACTCTATTACATCTGAAAATTTAAAATGGAGAAAACAAGAAAAAAGGTCAAACAAAGAAAGAAATATTTCATGTAGTTTTATTAGAGTTTGTTTATAGTATGGTATAGTTAGATTTTGAATATATATATATATATATATATATATATATATATATATATATATATATATATTCATTTTATTCTATAAAAAAGTACTAAATTGTCACTATTATTTCTCTATGATGACTTTTTCATTTTACTGTAGCGGTTACTGTATCCTTTTCAATTTCTCTCCTCTTAGTTTTGTTCTTAATGATACTCATAATTGTCAACTTAACCTTTTATGTTTATAACCTTCAAAATTATAGTACAAGTTTATGATACTTCTCTCTATAAATAATTGACAACCTTTCACTAAAACTCTTAACTTTCACCTTTAATTATCTCTATTAGTTTTGTTCTTAATGATACTCATTATTGTCAATATAACATTTCATGTTTATAAACTCCAAAAATTGATGTCTAAGTTTATGATATCTATGTCTATAATTGTCAACCTTTCACTAATTTAGATGGTTCGATTTGAAGCTATACGTCTATTCACCTATTTAGTTTTTGAAATTTTATTAAAAATTACTTTTTAGTTAATATTGTAACTTAATTTGCTTCTTTGCATATTGCAATGTAGAAAAAAATAATTGTGAAATGAAATTGTCTTTCTCCTTTATTGAAGAGAAGTAAGTAAACATTTTTATTACGTATTATGATTAGAAAAAAATATAAAATGCATAAGAAATAAGTAACTATAGGATAGTAAAAAAGTTTGATCTCATAATAGATTGAAACAATTTTTAAAATAAAATAATATTGTAGTGGAAGAAAAAAGTTAAATAGATATATTAGACTACTTTGGGGTTCTTTAGAATACGGTACGCACAAAAAGTGCTCATAAATAATATTTTCTCCATTACATTTTAATTTGTCATTTTACTAATAATAAATGTCTCTTATTAGTTGATCACTTACTAAATTAGGATACAATTAATCAACTTTTCACATTTTACCACTACAATTAATAATTACATTAAATGTGAACAATTATGCATAATTTCATTTTCAATCTTTTTTTAATATGTAATGTATAATGTGACAATTAATTATTAAATAGTTATGTGTAAATCATTGATGTTTTTCTTTCAATTATTTTATATTCCATGAAATAAACATATTTTTTCTAGATCGAATATGTATTAGAACACGATGATAACAAAGTGGATTCAATTGACTACAAATTTACAATATATGAACACTGAAAAGGTTCACATTATACTTTTGAGATGAAAAAAGTATATTTTTTTAATTTTATATTATTATGATACAACATGTGTTTGATATTAATGTATACAATCAAAATATTTCACGGTTGAGTTTCATAATTTAAGATTTTTTGATTATTTTTAATATATTAAAATAGATCAAATAATATATATTTAATAACGTATTTTATGGTCGCGCGAAGCACAACTAAGTTTCCTAGTATATAATATTAAAGGAGAATAATAATTTGCCTATGTGGCGCTCCCAAATGTCAGGATTTGTATTTATCTTTTTTTCCTATTTTTTTTTTTTGTCTTTTTTCTTTCATTCTTCTCATATACTAATTATTTATAATATATTAAAAGTCTGAAGGCCCTTTGAAAAGTGAATTGAACTTTTCGCCCTTCATTAAAATAGTTCGCTTTAGACAAAACTGTCTTTTATCCTTTTCCTCTAATTAAATTCTATAAAATAAATATACTAAATTTTCCTACAAATACCCGCTTTTTTTTTTTTGTAAAATTTTCCTTACCAAATTTAGCTACTTTGGTTCCTACTTTCTTGCAAACACCCGTTTTTTTTTTTAATTTTCCTTACCAAATTTAGCTACTTTGGTTCCTACTTGATTTACAATTAAATCCACACTTTTTTTGGTTCCTACTTGGTTTACAATTAAATCCACCATTTTTTTTGTAAAATTTGCCTTCCACCGTTTTCCATTTTAAAAAATTCAATTTTATTCCTACTTGGTTTACAATCAAATCCTTTCCAAATTTAGCTATAATTTTTTTAATCCTATTTGATTTCTACTTGGTTTCTTTCAACCAATAAACATACGGCTTTTTCAGTCTTTTGTATAAACAACTGTCATCTTTCATTGTTTTTCGTCTCATCATAGTTTCAATAATTTTATTTCCAGGTTTTTAATCGTTATATCATCTCTCCCTTTTTACATTGTTAATTTAAACACAATATTAATTTAATTTAGTGTGTAGATTAAAGTGACCTATTAATTCAATATATTATGAATTCTACGTTGTTTTTGTTCTGTGTCATTTTAATTATTATAATTTCTGTTGCTCATAACTAACTTCTTTATCTACCCGCCTACCAAGAAGATTCACATATTCAGGTATCATTCTTCTCATCTAAAAAATTTACCTCTATTATGAAATTTTACGTTCTTATCGTTCTAACTTTTATTTTCTTAAAGATTATTTAATGGATCCTATCACCAAAGTTGTGAGTATCAATACTTTGAAGCCAAGGGATTATATCTGGATGATCAAAGTGTTGGTCATCGGAAGCGGCCCAACGAAGCCGTTTAAGAATGGAGGCGGTTCTCAAAAAATGGTGATATTAGTTGATGAGGAGGTAATTAAATTACTCTTGAATTAATTTATCCCACTTGGAAAGCGGAACAAAATAATGTCAGGTTTAGTGGAACAACTACACGTTATTCTTTTTACATTTAGTAGTTGGTCGTTCTGTAGCTATTTACTGGTAACTAAAAGTAACCTCATGATTGCTTCACACACATCAACAAATACATATTTCTCACTTTCTGTTTTACTCTTATATCTATCAATTTCATATTATGCTTTTTTTTTCAAGGTACAAAAATTAATGGTACACTTTTCAATGAACATATTAAAATGTTTGAACATTCTTTACAGCAATCCAAAGTTTGTTATATCATAAACGGTCGCATTACTGGGGTCAATCCTAATTTTCAATCCGTTAATAAGGACATTGAACTTGGATTCTTAACCTCCACTATAGTTCAAGAATGTCACAACCCTTTTTCTACATTTTCTTTTTCTAAGAATTTTGTTTCATTCGAAGATGAAAAATTGCATACCAAAGAAACAATAGTAGGTAATTCCTTTAACTTTCATCAAGTAATTACCATTGTCATAAATTCAACTTTTTACTATTATTTATCTACTCATACATACTTAATATTTTTTTCAGATATATTTGGCATCTTCGTCAGTTCTAAGTTGTCTTACTCTTCATTCATAAGTACTATTTCTCTTCGTCAGTTCTAAGTTGTTCACAAAAGGAACAATCCGAAGAGAAATAGTACTTATGAATGAAGAGTAAGTTATACTTAAACTTTTTACGAAACAAAAGTGTTTGTATAATACATAAACTGTCTTATTAATTTACTAATTTAATATTATTTTCTTTGTTTGAAAAATAAAGATGTGATAGAAAAACTATCACATTATGGGGCGAATTCTCTAAAATAAATGATGCGTTGCTAGAAAAGTTATCTGTAGAAAATTCTGTCATGGCATTTTGTGATTTAAGGACTACATTATATCAAGGTAGGTACTATCTTAGTAATTACAACATTTATACTAAATATTGTCTTATTTTGTTCTCCTAACATTTTATGTTGCAGGAAATTTTGGCCTATGTTCTACCTATGTCAGTAGTATATGGGTGGACCCCATATTTGAGAACGCAACATCTCTCCAAGAATGGTAATATGTCTATTCATATTCATGCAAATAAATTATAGTAGATTATTTTTATTATAATACACTAAGTAACAAACATGCAGGTCTATTTCCCAGAAGAAAACTCATAATGATATTACTTTACTGCCAACTAAACAGATTAAAAGGACCAAAGAAATGACAATTGGTGAAATCGCAGATTGTTTATCTTGTGATAAAGAGGTACTATTTTCAAATACAATAATTTAATATTTTATTTTTGTCTTAGTATGACGCTTAACTTTTCTTTCTTCTCTGTAGGTTAAGTATGGAAAATTTACCGCAACTATCGCAACTATAGTGAATAGTGATGAACCCTACTATGATTCTTGCACCAATTGCTATAAAAAAGTGAAAATTAATGATAACATTGCCAAATGTCCTGGCTGTCCCACCGAAAAAATTACTTATGCGGACAGATAACACACATAACAACCATCAAATTACTTTCAGCCATTTGAAAATTCAGAAAATAAGATAAATGTCTAATTTTCACTGACTTTACAAATTTCTTCTAAAAGTTGATGTATTTTTTAGGTATGAACGTTGTTTCGTTACATTGTTTGAGGCTGCAAAATACTTGGTCTGGTTGCGATGTTACAACATATGAGCAATCAATTTTGGAAAAGATCATATTACACTATTCTTTAACAATTATCAAGCACTAAAATAATCTGCTTTATTTTGAATTCAACGAATTATCCTTTGCTTAATTAATACATTCTTTTCATTGATATAGAAAGAGGAATGCTAAGTATAAAAAAAGGCTTCACATTTCTTATCAAAATTGATGCAAAAGTGAAGGAGATCGAGCAGGCAGGCGCTTCATTGCAGAAGAAATCCAAGAAGTTAAAAATGTTGTTACAATTGACATAGTAGATGAAGACGTCAACTCAAAAAACTCAGTCGAAAAATGAAAACCCTGATGACACATTGTCTCATAAAAGAATCAAAGTAGAAAAGGATTAGTCATTTTTTTTCTCTAGGAATAAGTTAATATTTTTTCAGTCTCAATAGTTAATAGGTAGTTCTTCATATTTTGTTCTTTTTCCTATTCTAAATGCTAGATAAATTTTGTTGGCATAACAAATAATATTGATTATTAGATCTTTATCTAACTTCATCTAGCTATACACTATTTATTTTCACTTACTTATAATATGTTTTTAATAGCTTATTCTATATCCCAGGTTATTATTCATTAAGCACATGGAACAAGGTAGTTTTTAAAACTAATTGATGCATATAATACTTTAATTCATTTTTCATCACTTTTTATCACTTTAATAAATAATTTTATTATTTTTTTCTATATAGATCAAGCAAAAGTTAATAAAGTTATTCGAATGCATAACAAATATACTGCTGCACTTGCAATAAATTTAAATGCTGCAATCAACAATTTTGACGAACAAGAAGATTCGGGTACCCACTTTAAATCTTCTATAATATAGTTTTGACCAGATAGAGAAAACACATAAAAAAACAGTAAACTTAGCTCTCTACTAACAACAATAAATTCACTTCTTTACAAAATAGAAACACATTTACCAATAATAAGAAATTAACTAGATGTTCATTACTAACCTCAAAGAAGATAAGGGAACCCTTTTAGTGTAAAGATTTTATTTTTTCTAGCAGCTAAGACCTACAAAAAATATGCGTACTATAGGTTCTAACCATACAAGCAGCAAGAAGGAACAAAACATGAAAATGAGATATCAACCTGTAACCGAGGTTGACTGGCCATTGAAAGAAACTTCAACTTATTCTGAACATAAAGTTATTACTACTGCATAATAACATGTATCTTCTCATCGTCCAAATTTTCACCATTCAACTCTTTGCCTTGCATATTCAACTTAACATTCCCTTCAAGATAGTTGTTCATCTTCTCTAATACCAAGAATGAATAGATCACAATCATCAATATCATCCCCTATCGTCTCAACAAATCATCCTTCACTGTAAACATGACGATTACAAACATTTTCACCCAACCAAAAATACTTAAAAATTCATGTTCTTTCATAATAACACCTTTCTCAAAATTCTCTTTTATCTTTTTTCCTGAATGATTTGGTAGAAAGATTACATTCTTTTTATAGACCAATTTAAAGGGACCCAATTATGCAGTATATACCCTTTCTGCATATAGAATGACTGATTATCAAGTTAGAAAATTTCTACACTAAAAGGGTAATTTATAATGTTCAAAAACTTTCAAGTCAAAAACTTTGACAATTTTGCAGTATATCACAGTTAATGTCCCTTACATATGCAGTATTGTCAATTTAGATGGTTGGGCCATTTTGTGATTTTGGAAAGTCCTAGCAACTTAACCTGCAAGTATATTGAGCAAATGAACATGCAGAAACCACAGATGTTTTGATGGAATCCCAACTCCCAAAAACTTCCTTAAAGCTAGATATCTTTTCAACTTTTTTTGCTGGAGTAATTCAACTTTTTTGAGTAACATTAATCTTTTTTAAAAAAAATTATTAACTCTGATCACAATTTAGACGATATAAATGTATAGGAGCTAACTATTTTTTGCACTTGCTGCATCTTCTTGATGCATATCAACCAATCACTTCATTAAAAAAAGATCTCTACTATCTATGACAAACACTTGAGCCAAGGGTCTTCCAGAAATAGCCTCTCTACCTCTCCGAGGTAGTGGTAAGATCTGCGTACACTTTACCTTCCCCAGATCTCGTTTGTGAGATTTTGAGATTTTACTAGGTATATTGTTGTTGTTATTGTACTGTACGATAAAAGCAAACTATAGAGTCACAACTGCAATTTCTTCTTCTTCTTCTTCTTCTTCTTCTTCTATTTCGAGGGATGAGGGAGGGCATAGGTGAGGATAACATTTTAGTATATAAAACTAGCATCAACGTTAACCATGAATTCAAAAAAGAGATCCTAATTAGAACCATAATAAGACACAAAGTGATGAAACATAAGAATAACATATCACAACACATACTTCCATAACCCATTTCTTGCACCTACAGACTCAATTTTAGCTAATAATTAGCACTAAATCCCAAAAAAGTAGTTTCCTATGTATCATGTAACGTTTAAGGTTAAAAAATGCATAGTTACCTGATTTGCCACTGCATATAAAATAGCAATGATACATGGTAGATAGCAATAAACAGTTGGTGACGCTTATCTAACAAATGAGCATCTATTCTGTAACAATTTTAGTCACCAGGGATATGTTCCTAAAGTCATAAGAGTCCAAAAGTAACACTCTTATATATGCTAGGTGCAATAAAATGCATGTGTAGAAATGTCGACAATGCCTGCATATAAACCCAAAGTAATATAATATCAACTACAATGGCTAGCTTGGAGTGTATGATTTATAGCAAAATTTGGAAGATTCTACGTTTTAATTCATTCCTCTTTCCCCTTTCTATATCCTATCATACAAGAAACTATCAAAGTAATTGTTGTCTTATCCCCGCAGTAGTTGCATATAGACTATAAAAAAATATGAAATCAATACGCGAGGAAATAAGGGATACTTTACCTTTTTTATATGACCAATAGTATTGTTGTTTGTAACCTTATTTCCATGTTGATCGGTAACATGAAAAACTGTTAATGTTAAAAATAAATGAAATTAGTACATATTTTCCCAACTGAGTTCCCTAAGTCTTTAGAATATTATATGCAGCTAAGGTCTGCGTACACTTTACCTTCCCATATCTCACTTGTGGGATTTTGAGATTTTACTAGGTATGTTGTTATTGTTATTGTACTGTATGAAAAAACTAAACTACAGAGTCACAACTGCAATATCTTCTTCTTCTTCTTATATTTCGAGGGGTGAGGGAGGGCATAAGTGAGGATAACATTTTAGCATATAAAACGAGCATCAACATTAACCATGAGTTCAAAAAAGAGGTCCTAATTAGAACCATAATAAGACACAGTGATGAAACATAAGAATAAGATATCACAGCACATACTTCCACAACCTATTGCTTGCACCTACAGACTCTTTTTTAGCTGATAATTAGCACTAGATCCCAAAAAAGTAGTTTCCTATGTATCATGTGACGTTTAAGGTTAAAAAATGTATAATTACCTAATCTGACACTGAATATAAAATAGCAATAATACATGGTAGACAGCAACAAATACCAATTCCAATGAGAGACACCATGGCAAAACATATAACAACAAAGAACACATCGAATGCTAGAAATGTGAGACAAAGCCTGCAAAGAACCCAAATAAACATCACAAGAAAGTAAATAACAACAAATACAGAGACGAGAGATTCGCTTGGGACAAACCAGTAAATTGAGGTGCATCATAGGTTAACAACAATGAAGAGTATCAAAAATGAAGAAGAATAACTACGTACCCAGTATATTCCCACAAAGTGGCTATGAAAACCGAATAATACAAAACTAACCAGCACTTTCTGTGGATTCTTTTTGTGAATCCAGGGGCAAATGCATGCCTTTTGTCCCATGCTGATACATATTAACTCTGTCGTAAAATCTACCAATAACACAAATCACCGCTCCAATCTTGTCATTGCAGATCTTTAAAATGCAAAATGATAACATATTTATCAGATTCCTCCAATTTTGAATCAAACTAAATATAGTGTTTACTTCTTTTTAAAGGTAATAAAAGGACTGAGTCCATAGAAGATCTCGATATTGAAGAAACAAGGCCAACAAAAAGAGGCAAAATCTATTGGTTCCTAAAAGCTCTATCGTAAAGGTGTGAAATTGAAGGTAATGCAATACTATTTTATTAATTGAAGTTACTTACATTTTATTTCTGCTTGCTTTATTATCTATTAACATTTCTAACATTTTACACAATAAATTTAGGTAAAATTGACCACATACCACCAATATCGTGTATTCAAAAGTTGAAAATGGTTCCTGAATGCACTTATTGTCATGCTATGAGATTTTAACACGAGACTCCAACATTTTGTTGCGACAGTGGATCAATAAAACTTGCAAATACTGCAGTTCCAACTCAATTATATGATTTACAACATATTTGGATTTACATATTTTGGTGTTAGACTTTACAATGATCTGGCATCTTCGCGAAAAGGAGTTTATACATTTCGAGTAAAGGGTCAAGTATATCATGATCTCCCCTCATTACTACCCCATGATAATAATCCATGCTATTTTTAGATGTACTTTTGGGATACAGAAAATGAGTCACACAATAGGATTTCAAAAGTCAAAGAAGCCAATTTATCTGAGGAAGTTGTCGCAATAATTAAACAAATAATAGATGGCAATCCTTATGCACAATTGTTTTGCCAGTTAAAGGATCACTCGAACTTTAAGGATTTAGAAATTCGAATTGCTTCCACTACTAAATTAGATCAACGTGTCTACAATAAACCATCAGTAGATCAAGTTACTGCAATTTGGATAGACAAAAACAACCCCAATGTATCATTTGATAGAGAAATTATTGTTCATGAACATTCGGATAATATTCATAGAGTTAAACATTATTACGGATGTTATGACCCACTTCAGTATCCTTTGCTTTTTCCAAGTGATGAACTAGGCTGGCACCAAGAAATACGAAAACAACATAAAACAAGTAAAGGTATGCGTGGAACTGAAGTTGCAGGCCTCAACCAGAACAACCCTACATTTGTGTCCGTTCATGAGGTGTTTGACAATGAGAAACAAGGTAAAGTTTTAAAACAAAATCTTTTAGAATTGTGTAATTACGACTTCCATATCAATATATTTAAAAATATTTTGCAGGTGTACGACGTGGAGCTAAAAATTGTGTCTCTTGTAGAGAGTACTATTGCTATAAGTTGCAAATACGCAGTGGACAAAACACGATAATACTATTATGTGGGCGATTGTTTCAACAATTTATTGTTGACATGTACATCAAGCTAGAAACTACTCGACTTGAATATTTTAGGTTTGAGCAATCAAATTTTAGAAGGGAAATATTGCAAGGCATAGTTGATAGTATTATGGCTGGAGAAAACAGGGGCTCGAAAGTTGGTCAAAGAATAATACTTCCTGTATCATTTGTCGAAGGTCCTAGGGATATGCGTCATAGATATATGGATGCAATGGCTTTGGTTCAATATTTTGGAAAAACAGGTTTGTTTATCACAATGATATGTAATTCCGATTGGCCAGAGATCCAAGAAAATTTGGTAGAAGGACAACTTTCTCAAGACAGACCAGACTTGGCGACTAGAGTTTTCAGATCAAAGTTACAAGATTTAAAAGATCAAATCTTCAAGAAAAAAATATTTGGGCCTGTTGCAACATATGTTTATGTGATTGAATTTCAGAAAAGAGGCTTACCACACATTCACCTTTTGTTAATACTGGAACAAGGATACAAGATGACATCACCAGATGATTATGACAAGTTTATTTCCGCTGAACTTCCTGATAAAGAAGAATTTCCAGATTTACATGACTTGGTTATCAAACATATGATGCATGGTCCATGTGGAAAAAAATATCCAACAAATTCATGCATAAGAGATGGTCAGTGCAAGAGTCATTATCCTCGACCATTTAGTAATAAATCAATACAATGAAAGGATAGCTATCCTATTTATAAGAGGCGAAATGATGGAAAGAAAAAAAAGGTTCGAGGCATGACAATGAATAACCAATGAGTTGTTCCATATAATTCTTATTTACTGAGTAGATATAATTGTCATATCAATGTTGAGTCTTGTGCAGGGTAAAAGCAATAAAGTATCTGTACAATTATATATATAAAGGACATGATAGGTGTGATGTTTATATCGAATCAGATGATGGAGAAAAAACCGTTCATGAAATTAAGAGTTTTCAAGATGCACATTGGATTGCTGCACCAGAAGCACTATGGAGAATTTATGAATTTGATCTAAGTGAAATGCAACCTCTGGTCATTAACCTTCAACTACAACTTCCAAATAAACAAATAGGCAAACAATTAGGATTCCTTAAGCTATCTGAATTCCACATCATTACCCTTTTTATAAAATAGTCATAAAATTCAAATTGTAATAAACTGTTTTTAGCTATGAATTTATCATGAAAAGAAATACATAAAATTATGTTGTATGGAATATTTTGTTAATCTTTTTAATATTGTCTGTTCACATTGTAGTGTGCTATTGGAGCAACCAAAATTTGAAAAATGTTATTGCCTGGGAATATGCCTCAAAAACTATGCTCACCGAGTATTTTCACAAATGTTCAATAGACAACGAAGTGCGTAAATACATATACAAGGAATTTCCAGAGTACTATGTTTGGAACGCTCAGGGTAAAATTTGGACGCAAAGAAAAACAAGATCTGTAATTGGTCAAATTGCTATTGGTAAGAAATTCAACACGGCCACTCTTAATATTTGTAACTGTTCAAATATAATTATTTACTCTTTCTTCTTTAATTCACAGTTAATCCAGAAGAAGGCGAAAGGTATTATTTGAGATTATTATTGAATCACGTACAAGGACCGACTTTGTTTCAATACTTGCTAACTGTTAATGGAAGATTGTGTGACACGTTCAAAGAAGCTGCAAAAGAAAAAGGTTTGCTCGAGTCAGATAACAACATTTCTGAATGCTTACGCGAAACTGTCATCTTCAAAATGCCATCGGCTCTTAGAAATTTATTTGCAATAATATTGGTTCATTGTAATCCGACGGATGTTAGAAAGCTATGGGATGCATATTATGATGACATGTCAGAAGATTTTAAGATAATACACAAAAATTCTCCTACTTCTCAACTTCAATGTACACTGAAAAGCATAAACCATTTCTTAGAGAGCATAGGTAAGAGAATTGAAAATTATGACATACCTAGACTTGAACAAAGTATGGATGATGGAATTATATCAGAATACAGAGAAATAATGGAAGAAGAGTCTATAATAGTGCCTTCAGAAGATTTGAATGCACAAACAAAGCTAAATCCCGAACAAGAGCAAGCATTCAAGATTATATTGCAAACGTTAGAATCTGGCCAATTGGGATTATTCTTCGTTGATGGACCCGGAGGAACCAGAAAAACGCTCCTATATCGTGCATTACTTGCAAATTCAGATCTAGGGGCATGATAGCATTAGCGACAACAACAAGTGGTGTAGCATCAGCTCTTTTATTGGGAGGTCGTACGACTTATTCTAGATTTGAGATACCGCTTCAGACAACTGATACAACAGTCACACGCATGTCGAAGCAGAGTGGTGGATCTAAATTGATAAAAAAAAGCCAACTTGATTATCTAGAATAAAGCGCCTATGGCTATCCGTTGGACAATTGAAACAGTTGATAGGAGCTTCAGAGATATACTGGATATTGACGCACCCTTGGTGGGAAAGTAATGGTTTTTAGGGGTGATTTTCGTCAGGTATTACCAGTAATTCCAAAATCTACAACGGCTGAAATGGTAAATGCAATTTTGGTAAAGTCGTACTTGTGGCATCAGATGAAAAAGATTAAGTTAACAAGAAATATGAGGGCGAGAACAGATTCATCATTTAGTGAACTCTTACTACGCATAGGTAACGGGGAGGAGCCCACAATAAGAGATGATTTGGTACTACTTCCAAAACAATTAGTTATTGAAACTAAGAGTGATGGTACTAGAATAGATGCTTTCATAGAGCAAATATTTTCAGAGCTGGATAAAAATGCTAATTCTGCAAAATACATGACTGAACGTGCTATCCTAGCTAGCAGAAATGAATATGTTGATCAGCAAAATGAAATGTTAATTTCCAGATTTCTTGGTGAAAGCAGAACGTTTCTTAGTTTTGATTCTGCAGAGGATGATACCAACAACTACTATCAGGAAGATTACTTAAATACTCTAACACCAAACGGTCTACTTCCACACAGGTATCTTCTTCCATATTTAGTAATATACAATTGTATTATAGATATTAAAATTCCGTCTAATAACAACAATTAGAAATATTTCAATGCTCGAGCAATATAGGATAAAACCAAGTTACTAAAAGACTATTGAGAAAAATTAAGTGACATTCTTTTACCTAGCTATCGAATTGTTTTGCCACGAATGGATCAGACTCCCAGTATCCGCTTCATAGCATGATGGATTTTTCTCATAGAAATAATATTGCCTTCACTAGAGAAGCCAGAATATCAATAAATTCGCTATAATTCTCAGGGACCATGATCTGAAGTGTAACAAAATAGTCATAATGAGCACAAACTGTTATAACATATAAGGTAATACAAATTGAATATAAAGTAACACAATATAATTATGCAAAAAGTATATAGCGATCACAATAATACAAATTAATCTAAATGTCTGTATACAAATTATAAAGCCTTGAAATATAAAAATCATAAGACATTGGTTATACTGGAATATGTTCTAATTTGACTTAACTGACAAAATTTTATAGTGAAGTAAATGTCTATATACAAATGCTAAAGCCTTGAAATATAAAGATCATAAGACGTTGGTTATATTGGAATATGTTCTAATTTGACTTAACTAACAGAATTTTACAGTGAAGTAACTGTCTATATACAAATGCTAAAGCCTTGAAATATAAAGATCATAAGACCCTGGTTATACTGGAATATGTTCTAATTTGACTTAACTGACAGAATGTTATAGTGAAGTAAATTGATAAATTGTAGCATTTATTAAAATATCTTTCACTTATATGCAGATTGGTGTTTAAAAAAAAATTTGCCTATCATTTTACTGAGAAATTTAGATGCTTTCAATGGCTTATGCAATGGCACGAGAATGATATGCAGAGGTTTTGACAATAATGTCATATGTGCAGAAATAATGATGGGACAAAATGCTTTCAAGCATGTCTTTATTCCACGAATTCAGCTATCACGTCCCGAAAATGAAGGTTATCCATTCAAATTCATTAGAAAACAATTTCCAGTGTGATTATGCTTTTCAATGACGATAAATAAATCACAAGGACAAACATTACCAACTGTTGGACTGTACTTGCCGCAACACATTTTTTCACATGGTCAGTTATATGTTGCACTTTCAAGGAGAATATCAATGACAACAACAAAGGTTTTGGTCATGACGGAACAACTTAAGCGAAGAAAAGGGACATACACTAAAACATCGTCTATAAAGAGATATTAGGTTAGTTACAATACATGAAAATGCATGATACAAATTTTTGTATACACTTTCAAATATACTATAACTCACTCACGTCAATTATTCTTTTTTGCAGGTTCAGAAGATACACAGTGTTGATAGGAATACACTTGCACTTTGAAAGATCTTTAATCAAAAGAAAAATAATTTAGAATCAGCGTGTTACTGAGAACTAAATTTAAACAAGCCTGCAGTCACTTGATTTTACTGAGAACTAAATTCAAACAAGCCTGCAGTCACTTGATTTTAATTTTTTCCTTATGATTTCAGTAGAAAACCGATTATTGGTTCCCCTCCACAATTTTGCACATGTTTATTAGTATTAATATTAGTATTTTTATTAGTATAATCATATAGCTAGCATCGAAGAAATAGACTATGTATGCATGTGTAAAGTATCGGTGGCCCCTATGTTCTATCCAAACTTAGACGTTTTAAAGCAGCTTTAAGTATTTACATATACTAGCATTTTCGCATTAAAAGGGATTCAACTAAAGGGTTCATACCTATGAAGAGAATCATTGGCATGGTCTCTGCCTTTCATGAAGTTGACATTCAAATTTAACTTCCAAGCTATTGTCTACACTTCATGAGCATATTCCCCATTTCCAAACAAGTCCATATTAAAACCATCAAGGTCACTTTTGTGCTTTGCTAACAGGTCTATCAACTCCCTATAGCCTTTCGCCCAAACCATTTTTCCTAAGAAGTATGCACCTTTAGAGAAAACTTGCTGACCACTTTGCCTTTCTGCGGCCATTTTTCTCCAATTTTTAGAAAGTTTGGGTTTACACCATGAACATTGCAGACCACAGACCTGGGTAAATCTTGTGTAATAGGAGAGATGATGTGATTTGAATGGTCATTATATATAATTTAAATAGAATATTTATACAATGAATGGTTAATGGGTAGTAAAGAAAGAAAACTGACCTAGCAGCAACATTGAACCCCACTTCAACCATGAACATCAGTCAATTCAATGCCATGCTACTAATAAAAAAAGTAAAAAGATACTATTTAGTTCATTGGTAAGTCATTTTTATCTTTTCATGACAACAACAGTGGATCCACAATTTAAAGGTCAGTGTATGCATGTAGAGTACCATTGCAATCATTTCTCCCGAGCGACAAAGGATCAAAACTCTGTATAAATACATGTATCAAAAAATAGTATATATGTATGGTTTGAGTAGAAGGCAATGGGTGTAAAATATTGATCAAGAATATCTGGTTCACTTGAATCACAGACCCTTAGTAAAAGGTCTGCAAGTTATGTTTCTTTTAGCTGTTCATATGGAAATAGGTATACCACCTGAAATTTTTATCACCTTTGCGAGAAGTAGGGGTACTTTAGAGCCTCAACAACACTTCGTCTATCTTTCTGAAATGAAAGATGCAGTCCAACATAATATAGAATCAACAGCCTGAAACACTAATAGACAACATATGTATTAAATTTAGGTTTTATCATTGACTGTTTAAAGATAGCTTACAGTATTCCATTGTAATAATTCATGTACTAATCGCAATGCCCATATGTTTGGAAACCTGCAACAATCAAATAATATTTGAGCTGGCAATTTGAAACTTTGTTATGTTCCTCGGTCATCATTCATCAGCCTTACACAAAAATCAGATCTTCAACCAAACAGTTAGATGTTAGTCGATGCTATACCTTTCTTTTATTAGACCTATTAACTTGTAATAGTCCGGAAAACCTTGGAGCCTTGCATTTTCACGAATAGTGAGAACTCTATCATGTAGTGGATGTATTATGGTCTGAAAAGAGTACAAGAATAAAAGACAAGGCTTTAGGATGATACAAGCTAATTCTATGGATTGAATAAGATGACAAAGATAAAAAGATGCCTGTTTATGTAGCTCAACTCTGGTCACAACTGTTGGGACAGTTTCGTCCCACCACAAACGACCAAACGGTCTGCATATGTAACATGTCACATAATTAAAAACAGTATTTAGCAAGAAGAGAAGGCAGGTGAAAATGCAAAATGGATATTAAATCAGAAAAATAGTAGATGTATCATTACTTTGAGGAACTACCACCAACGAACCTCATGGCATACTCTGGGACCTGCTGATTTTAAGCATCATAAGATCCAGAAACCAAATAACACAATAACTAAGTCATGCCATTAAATATTAATTTAAAAAATCATATCAAACGCTTCCCTGAAGGTAGCAATACTCTCTCCTCATCTGGGTCCCATTCAACTTTTTTATCTGAACTCTAGTCAAGTCCCTGAATTTGCACCCTATAATCAAAGAGCTCAAGAATTCAACACCACAAGGATCTCATCACTTAATTACCACCAATGATATGACAGAAAAAATTTATACCTTTCTCTTGGAAATTTGGCATACACATTGATGGTCATCTTCATTCAACTGAAGAGGACGATGGCCATATAAAACATTTCCCAGCACCCCTACAAAAATGATTGGACTGCATTAGCAAAACTCATTAATGCAGTGAACATTTCAAGCTCAACATTAGTTACAGCAAGAAACCTCTCAAAATAAGAACTAAATATTATTTTTAAAGACACTTCTCATGTGACCACAACATTAAACCATGAGGTGAAACACATGCAAAAACATAGAACTAACTGCCACAATTACATTACACCTACACACAGTATGTGAACTCACCATCCCTCCTCATTCTTATAAAATGCTAGAAATCAGTTTTGGGCTCATCAGTGTAAGGCATTTCGTCTCTTGGCTCACTGTTCTCCACCTAAAAGGAAAATCACTGAAAGACAAAAGAGACATGTCGAATCTTAGTATTGTTATCAAATGAAGTGTAGGTTGATATTGACTATCCTTTTCGCCTTTTACATTTTTTTTCAAATATGTCAGAAGACTATTACACATTAGTTCAACAACTTACCCTTGATTAAAAAAGTTAAATTGCTGAAGTCATATGCTGATTTTAAAGACTCGAACAATGAACCTACATTCCCATATTATCAATGTCTTATTGAATGGAGCCAAAAACATATAATTTTTTATACAGTCAGGTCACAATTCAGTATTTATATAAACTTTACAAATAATGAAAGTGCAGGAACCTTTTCCATTTCACATCATTAATACATAGATAAACAAGGTTAAAGATAGAATTGTCCTTAATATACCAAACCAAATAGCGGACAAGAAATAATCTTAGCTTATTCTTAATGATATATTGATTTGAGGTTGCTTTGTCAGAAATTAATCCTCTTTGAAATGTACACTTAACCATCTCTGAATTTGTTTAATCAAAGGTTGAATTTTGGACATAAAATATCATAAACTACAATGGCTTGCCAAGAAAAGCTCATACTATAGGGTTTCATGAATTGAAACTACCAACCTATTTCCAGATATAGATACACCTGTCAACCTCTGTAGAAGTCTTTCCCTTGCAAATAGTACAACACCAGCAAGCCGCTCATTGCCTGCGATTCCTACCCTATCTTTATGACTTTAAGATTTTAAATGGTGAGTTCAAGTACAATAACCCAGAAAAGAGAAACAAAATCACAATATTTCTATTTACCTGCTTCTATTGTTATTCCATACCTCAAATTCAACTATCTAAGCTGACATGCAAACATCAGAACATGCAAAATTGGCAACATTAAGCATACCTGACACATATTATATGTTATATCAAGCAAAATGCACTTAAAACAAAAGATTAAATCAAACATGCAAAGCAAAATGAAGAACAAAAAATGAAGAAAATTTTTGATGCAGAGTACCTTGAATATTTTGGTTCCCAATTTGGATCTTCATGACCCGTTTGTCAGAACAACCAACATGGTTCCCATTTACATAGATCTGGGTCTATTCAACCTGTTTTTTGAGATGAGTTTAAGCTCTTTTTCAAAACTAACATTACTGAAGCATCATCATCTTCACACTCTACACCAAGAATGAAGAATGCACAAATCCCAAGAACAAGAAAAGTTACAAGCTTTAAGCCCTAAAAGACCTTCATTTCTGTAGTAAAGATTTGAGACTTTTTGCCCCAAAAAATTGAAAAAATAAGACACCAAAGTGAATGGTGTTCATTTCTTTAGTAAAGATTCAAATATTTTAACAAGAAAATGGTAATTAGATTTTCAACTTTATTATAATCAGCATTATTAATAAAAAATTTGTTACCCCAGAACAATTAATTGGATTATACTGTTATTTAAAACAAAATTTCAAGATTTTAGAGTTCTAAACCAAGAAGAGTATAAATATTGAAATTTTTACATTGAAAAAAGAAAGAACATGTTTGAGGAAAGAAATAATTTCAAAGAAACCTTATGGACTTCAGACAAAAACAAATAGTAAGTATTACTGTATTTGTATACTTTCCTAATTCTTTTTTTATTTTTTGTATACTTTCCTAATTCTTCTTCTTTTTTTTCGTAATTTTAAAGTTATTGGGCCTTTATAAATTTGGATCTTTACCATTCACTCTTTAATATGCTTCTTTAAATATATAAGATTTAAAATTTTGTATAAATTTTACTCACTATTTATCAATTTAGTTAGTATATTTTAAAAAGTATATAATTAAAAAAAAAAATTGTTACTATTTATGGTTTAAATTGGTTTATATTTTTAAATCATTTCATTATAATTATATTTTGCGTTATATATATATATATATATATATATATATATATATATATATATATATATATATATATATATATATATATGAATGCCTAAGTATAGAAAAAACCTATCCTAGAAATAACGTTATTTTAGAATTATAAAATAATTAAGTATACTGACAAAATTTCTTTTTAATCAACTGCATTTTATTATCTTGAAAGTTTTGTGTTATTTTCTTAATGTTTTTGTATTTAATAAAATAACACATTCACAATTAATATATTTTCTACATACAATTATTCTAAAAAAATATTTGATACACGTGCAACGCAGTACACTATTCTAGTTAATTAAATTAATATAAGCAATAATTGACAAACACCGGTTATGCCCATTTTCTTTTCTAACGTTGCCCAGCTTGTCGTTTGGTTTAACCTAATAAAGCTCTTTTACTGCAACAACTTTCACCAATATAGATAAATCACCGTAGGATCTATCGGTTCAAAACTTAATTTCACTTGTAATGGCAGCCATAGAAGAGAAACAACTTTTGTTTGAGACAAATTCTTAATATTTGGTTGATATTTGATGTTATGTGTCTCCTTAATTAATTTCTTTCACCTCCTTACATCAAGTTTTGACAGAGGGTACAAATTCTTAATATTTGATTGGTTTTTGTTTTTTATTGTCTCCTTAATTAATTTCTCTTCAGCTCCTTATATCACGTTTTGACAAAGTATGCATGTAAAACATCACCATCTTACTTCGACAGCGTTTCAAAAGATGGTGCTTTAGAATATTCAATCTCTAATTCTTCAGCAATATCTCTGGTAAGTATAAGATTGATACATAAATTATGAATGCACACCATCTGTGATATATCACTTTCCATTTTTGCAGGGCAATTGGTCCTCTGTTAATGGTTGTCACACTATTTTGAGTTCTATTCATCCAAAGTACACTATTTTGAGTTCTATTCATCCAAAGTGTATTAGGAGGTTCAAGATTTCTCTACGCCTTCCCTTGATTGTATATTGTATATTTCTTCTTTATTCTAATTGCAATTTCTTTTATTGAGAGCCCTCTGAATAACCTGTTGTACCACTTCAGAAGAACAAGGAAGGTGAGACTGCTTTATGTCGCTTCTATTTAAGTAGAGTCTATGTCTATTTTCTCTTCTATCAGTTTAAATTGATTGCGCCATTTGCCTGTTGGTAAGTACTTATCTTACCCTTCTCACAAACTTAAAATTCAAAATCGTATGCATATAGTTTAAATTTCGCTTGAAATATTTGTATATCTTAAACTTACTAATGGAGAGAAATAGGTATAAATATAGCAGAATGCATACAAAGCTCATTGTAACGGGAATACGATTGTTGTAGCGAAGCCGAATAACCTGTTGTACCACTTTGAAAGAATAAGGAAGGTGAGACTGCTTTATGTCGATTCTATTTAAGTAGAGTCTATATTTATTTCCTCTCCTATCAGTTTAAATTGATTGTGCCATCTGTCTGTTGGTAAGTATCTTACCCTTTTCACAAACTTAAAATTTGAAATCATATGCATGTAGTTAAAAGTTCACTTAAATATTTGTATAGCTTAAAATTAGTATTGGAGAGAAATAGGTATAAATATAGCGGAATGCATATAGAGCTCACTGTAGCGGGAATACAACCGCTGTAGCAAAGCCTGCAAACTAAAATTCTACATTTGAGTTTATTTTAGATTCCGGCTCTCATTCTAAAAGATCAAATTGCATAAGGTGGTCATGCCTCTTTAGGCGAGGAATGCAGTCAGAGATGTGATGTTTTCCCTATAGGTAGAATCACTTTACCAAAAGATTTCAGTAGACTTCGACTAAGCCTGTACTATGAGTGCATAGAGGCAGGTCTCATCTCAAAGAAATGTGATGATAGATTACAAGAGAAAAAGAATCGTGTAAACAATTGGTTGCTGATATTGAGCGGCTTTATGCTTTGTTTGATGTGGCACGGGAAAACAATCTGGTTTCTCTAATATTTCATTGTATCCTTTTCATACTAAGACCTATGGTAGACTAACATCCTCTGAGTTGCGGTTAAATTTCTTGCAAAGAAATGAGTTAAAAAGCTATTAATCCTTTTTTTCTTTATTGATAAAGTTGTTGTTATGTGACCAGGAGGTCACTGGTTCGAGCTGTGGAAAAAGTTTTTTACAGAAATGTAGGGTAAGATTACGTACAATAGATCCTTGTGGTTCTGCCCTTCCACAAACCCCGCATATAGCGTGAGCTTAGCGCACCAGGCTTTCCTTTTGTTAATTCTTTATGAAAGGAAGGATTACTAATGTATAGTCAGAAGATAACCATAAAAAAAAGATCTTTAGAAAGTAGAACCAATTAACTTCTTAGTAGATGGCTACATAATTTATTATGTTGTCTTAACAGCAGCAAACATATGTGACAGATGTTTGTATGGATGAAAGTGTTGTGTCCGGTTCTCCCATCATTGCTTTCTTTCTTGACGAAGTGGTGGTCAAAGATTGGTGCAAGAGGACGTTCAACAATAATTTAACTGAGATTCAAGTGATATTTATCCTAATTATTAAACTTAATACTGTATTTCTAATTCTTTGTCAAAAGGGAAAAAATGATCAGTTAATGTTCCTTTGATTTCATTGTAGATAATCTAACCATGAGTAAACTGAAAGAAAACTTGAGTTTATTTCTCAAGTTCTCTGTGAAGTTAACGTTATTGATGTCTTGAAATCATTATTCAAAGGCTCTCTCTCCGCAAAACTTCATGATTCACACCACCTTCAAGAGTGCATCTTAAAGACAAAATAGGTAAACTTTCCTGAGATTCTTGTCAAGTAGACCTTAGCCACTTTTTCCTCATTTATTATTTTACCAGTTTTATTTATTGGTTTGCTTTTTGAAGAAACACACATATATGAGCACAAAAATAAGGTAGATTTATTGTTTCTTTGTGCTACTTGCATTAATTAAAGATCTTGGTTGGTGTGATGAGCTCGTGATTATCTATCACCACATGCACGTTGATTGAAAAACTTCAGTTCCAATGTGTGTTTCTGTATTTATATGTCAGAAAGATCTGATTTTGTAACTTACCAATTTTTGTTTTGCTTTGTTTTGTATCTTGCCGTCCTGACAACTTCTTGATAGCATTTTATGAGATTATAACTACTGTGCCAATCTTCAGCACATGGAGATAATGATTTAGTGTATAAGACATGAGTTCTTGGAGAATGTGAAGTCTAGGCATAAAAATTTTGAATCTTGGCGAGTTCTGATCCGTGAAAGGAAATCTACTGCAATTAAACGTGCATGGCCCGATTCAGTAAGTCATTCTGACGAATACAATGCTTCCACACTCTTTATTGAAGATGCTCTTTCAAATATTGAAGCAGCAGAGTAGGGAGACTTGGATGACCATGAAGAAGAGTTAGCACTTCCTATTTGCAGAAGGGTGGGGGCTCTTTATATTCATGGTCAAAAATACAGGGAATGGCTGGATGCTATCTATTTGAAAGTTTGCGAGCTACTGTTGACATTCTCTTTTTATGAGGAAGTTCAGACTTGGTGGTTGCAAAACAAGCAATTGTATCCTTTTGTAATAGAATATTTAGTTTAGTGTTTTTTTTTTGGATTAGTCGATTTTTTCATGAGAATGTTCCCTTTTTCTTTTCCTTGATCCTTCAAAGCTCTTGTATTTTATGTTTGACCGTCATGGACAGTACCTGATGAGGGGTGGAGACACATCATTGATGATTTTTCTGCCACTTTTGGTGTGACCAAGCACTCGCTATTGGAATCCTTTACATTTTCCCTTTTAGATGATGAAGGAGTTCCGGCTCTGAGGGTAAGGATGGAAACCTGCTGAGAGTACTGTGTTGTAGGCCGAGTCATCTTATAATCTTGTCCTATATATTATTGTTAATCTCATATTTGCTCTCTAACGAGTTGTAACATGTGCCAGAATTTATGTGATGAAACCAATTCTGCTTTATATTTATACCTGGACATCTTATGAATTGTTTTAACGTTTGTCATTTCTACAACATGAATAGACTTGGTTATTCTCTTTTCACGTTCTCTCTTTTAAAGTAAAGAAATCATCATTGTATGCCTTCTTAAGCAACTATATGGTCTTTGGACTGGAGTGGATGCTGAGTATCAGTTGTTGGTATCCGCAGGAAGCCAGTCAACTTCTCCCAGAAATATCAAGCCCAATAATCCACCCAAAGGTTGCTCAGGTTCTGTTGGAGCAAGAAAATGATAAGATCAAAACATCATTGTGGGTAGAGGGAAACATGTGAGGCAATAACATAGACAGCATGTAACTGTCTGCTATAAGTGTAATGTTTTGTTTTCTTTCTACTATTGTTTTTCTATAGTTGAGTTTTCTTATCTCTTTGTCAGTTCTTAGAAATCACATTATCATGTTTATCATCCACCTTTTCACAGAATACTTGATTATGAAATATCAATTTTGTTTGCATTTATATTTAACAAGTTAATTTGGTTACATGATGAGCAGGAACTGTTACAGTGAGTTGAATAGCATGTAAGGGTGTAAAAAGGTAGTCAGGTGAAAGTAAAAAATATATATAAAAGAAAAGGCAAGTCCGATGCACTAAAACTCCCTCTATGTGCGGAGATCGGAGAATCTTATATATACAGTAACTATCTTGATGGAATTTTATACTATGTTATGCAATATTTTCACAATCAATAAAAGTTTTGTCATATATTTGAAATTTGAAGGTGGGTTAGTGGGATAATATTTCAGTCCTCATACGTCATAGTTGTTGAGTCAATTTTGCTTTATTGATCATTTGAGAAAAAGTTGTCTGCTTTTTGTTGCCAACAGGCTTTAGTAGCATGAAGTTTCTGTCACTTTGTGAAATTTCCATAGGTGAATTGGGAGGTTATTGACGTTTCCTTCAGCATTGAGAAAAGAGGTAGAATTGCTCAAAGTGATGTTAGGTAGTTACACATTCTCTTCGATGTTAAAAATTAGAGTAAATTAGAGAGTAACGTAATTTTTTTTCAAATTTCTGTGTGGTTGGATCTTCATATTACAATACGGTGATACTTGTATTGGTAATTTTATCCGGTCGAGAGATAATGTCTTTTAAAAATAATATTAAAAGATTTATATTCAAATTGACACTTGAATACCACCAATTGGTCAGAGATTTACTATCAATTTGTTAAACTTCCATCAAGGGGACATATTGAACTTTAAGGAACGTGATTAAAGGAATTTGAGTGCTTTATTTTGTTTAACATGTGATAACTGTTATTGTGATCGTCGATATAAATGTGATTATAGATAATTACCTGAACATGTTTGACGAGGCTGATGATCTGGATATCAGAAGCTCAAAGTACTGCCAAAAAATTAATATTACCAAAAGTAAAAGATAACCTCACCGGATGTAATTTAATTTTAGTTCTATAATTCACTACTATTTCTAGATCTCTGTTAACATTCACATTGTTGAATGAATCGAAATGGAGTAAAAGTGAATCAAAATGTATGTTCTTTATAAATGTTTTTATTTTCATAAAAAAAGGAGGTTAATAATTTTAAACATGTTATACGACCGCGCTTCGCGCGGACATGTTGCCTAGTATAGTACTAATAATCAAGTGTTTCCCTTTTAATGTATGTAACAGCCTCCAAATACAAACACTCACAATAATAGAAAAGGCTGATTGTTGAATTAATAACCTAAGGGGATGAGAATTAGAGATGATAAGTACAATCTTTGCCTAAGCATAATCAGATTTCAGAATACATATAACTTCTCTTTCTAATTCCTTTTTTTTTTTTTATCTAGTTGATAGGTCTAGATCCCAAATCAACCTTTCTGAAAGTCTTTTGACCCTATTGCTTCTTTTCGACCCAATGATGGTTAGAGTGGGTTGGAATTGATTGATATCATTTTAAATTAAAAGTTACCTAAGGCAACAAGAACTAGATTCTATTATTATTTATTAATCTATATTTGTAATCTATAATCTATATCTATAATATATTAAAAGTATGAAGACCCTTAGAAAAGTAATTTGAACTTTTTGTCCTTCATTAAATGTCTTTACTTTAGACAAAATCATTTTTTCACCTTTTTTCTTAAATTATTATAATATTAAATTATTACTTTAGTATTTAGTATTTTAAAGTTAATTAGAGTTCTTTTTTATTAAGGTAAGAAATCATATTATTTAACGCTTTTTTTTTATGAAGGAAAAATATTATTTCATCGCCACAAAACAGTTAAAACTTATATCTATTTACAGCATCCTTCTGATCTTCTCTTTACAGATCAATTTCAACTAAGAATATAGTTAATCCAATGCCTATCTTTACTGCTCATTTTCTTGATAAAAAATGTTGTCTTTCACATCTTGCACTCCTGCTTAATCTGGTCAATTAATTTCTCCGACTTAAGCACCCGAAGTTCCCATAAGGCAGTATTGTGTGCCTTCCATATCCTATAGATTGTTGCTGCTAGAACAGCCAAAACCAAACTTCTGCTTCCCTTGCCAGTTGTGCTCTGTGTCACACGTCTCCATATGCCATCAATATCTGTATGATGTGTTCCTTTCCCCAGACAGTCTAAGACACCGTTGATGCATTTTGCTGTCATTGTGCATTCAAAAAATAGGTGTTGCACTGTTTTTTCCTACTCCCCACATATGGTGCATTTGTTATCCTGGCTCACACCTATCCGATACAGCCTGTCCTTGGTCATCAATCGATGATGCATGGTTAGCCAACATATGAAGCTGTGCTTCGGCAGATTTTCTTTGTTCCACACCCATCTTCCCCAAGAGCATATCTCTCTAGTCCCCATTCTCCATCAATAGCCACTTTTTATAGTGTACTTCCCCCCTACCTGCATCCAGTTATTTCGTCTATAACCCTGCGCAAACACATTTCGTATTATGCACACCTTTTTCCAGTACCAACAACAATCATTTGGGGGGGGGGGGGGGAGATAATCCCACCAGTCCACATCCTTGATATATATATCACCCCATCGCACCCATAAATTATTAGCTTTTTGTGCAATGTTTCAGACATATTTTCCTGTTGATGCTTCATTCTATTTAATACAATTCATTGTCCCTAAGCCACCTTCTCTCTTGTGCCAACATATCAGATCCCAAGCTATTAATGGGGCCTTTGTAGCTGTAATTTTTCCTTCCTATGAAATTTTTTGACAAATAACAGTGATGCATTTCAGTACCTGTTTCGAAAGCATGAATATTGATGACCAATAGCTTTGAATGTGCAACAAACAGAGTTTACAAGCATTACTCTTCCGGCATATGAACAATGTCGAGACCCCCACCTTTGGACACGAGCTGTGATCTTATCTATCAAAATTTCACAATCTATGTTGGATAATTTCTTTGTTGAAATCGGAACCCCGAGATAGCAGAAAGAAAGAAAACCTCTAGCATAGCCTGATACTTTCACCAAGTCATTGAGTGTGCTCTCCATTATGTTTGCTCCAAAAATATTAGATTTTATAGCATTTCTATGCAACCCTGAAGCCTCAGAAAATGTGCGCAGTCCCCTAAGCATAAGCAAAACTGATTAGAAATCACCTTTGCTAAACATCAGAACATCATCCGCAAAACAGAGGTGATTCAGTTGCAGGCTATGACATTTAGGGTGAAACCTAAACCCATCCTGGCGTGCAAAAAACCCCATAATACGAGTGAAGTATTCCATAAAAATGACAAAAAGAAGTGGGGAAATGGGATCTCTTTGACGAAGTCCCCTTTTCCCTGTAATACTCCCATATAATCATTCATTCAATACAACAGTGAATTGTACTGTAGAAATACAATTCATTGTCCATACAATAAATCTAGTTGGAAAATTCAAAGAATACATCATTTTTTTAACTAATTCCCATTCACCTATGTCGTACGCTTTACGTAGGTCTATTTTGATCAAGCAGCTACTAGAAGTTTGCTTCCTATTGTAGAATCGAACAAGATCTTGGCAAATGAGGATATTCTGAGAAACTGTTCGACCCTCCACAAACACACACTGGTTACCTGAAATAACATTTGGCAGAACTTTGTTTAGCCTATTCGTCAACATCTTGGATATCACTTTATAAATTGTGTTTAGCATACAATAGGATGGTAATCTTCCATGGTATTGGCATGTTCATGCTTGGGGATAATTGTTAGCACTGTGGTATTCCAAGCCTTAAGAATTTTTCCTGTCCGAAAAAATTCCATCACTCCTGCAATTAGATCTATACGTACTATTTCCCAACAGTCCTTAAAGAATTGGCTTCCATAGCCTTCAGGCCCAGAGGTTTTATCCCCTGCAATGCCCCACAAGGTTTTTTAAACTCTTTCTCAGTAAAATTTCGACTCAATATCTCTCTCTGATTAGCCGAGATTATAAGACCTTCCTTCACTATGGAGCTGCAGACACTTACTCAATTTTGCATTGATGTACCCAACAATGAGGTATAGAAATGCACAAAGGATTGAGCAATTCCTTGGGTATCAGTGATATCCTTTCCCTGCTGATCTTGTATCCTGAATATCCTATTTGCATTTCGTCTGGTCTTAAGCACAATATGTAAAAAAGTTGTATTTAGATCCCCATCTTTCAACCAATGAGCCTTACACTTCTGTTGTAGGTACATAACTCTAGCCTTGTTCCATTTTATAAAATCCTGAGCAAGACTCGCCTCTTGTGTAATCAGTGTCAAATTTTTAGGGTCTAACTGGAGCGCAGTTTGACAAGCATCCAGTCTTGCTTTAGCTTGCGTTGCTCTGTTTTCGACATCACTGAATGTGTTCTATTTATTCTTCTCAACATGCTCTTCAATCTATTCAATCTTCCCTCAAGCTTATATATACTTGTTCCGATTAAAGATTATTCCCAGATAGACTTCACCTGTTGTAAGAACCCAGGTGATTGGCTCCACATATTAAAGTAACTGAATCTGACAGCTCTACGTTGCACACTATTCTCCTAGTTAATGATTGCATGGCAATGATCTAGCACCCTTTTGTTTCCAAAGTGTACTACCAAAGTTATCAGCCAAGCATAATTGACCAAAACTCGATCAATTTTGCTATACACCCTACTTCCATCTAAGTGTTTATTATTCCATGTAAAGTAAGGCCCGATGGACTTCAGGTCCCGCAGGTAGGGGTGTTCATGGGTCGGTTTGGATCGATTAGTGGTTACAACCATAACCAAAACCAATTTAGTCGATTTTTGAATTTCTAAAACCAAACCAAACCACAAAAAGAAATAACCGTTGGTTTGGTTCGGTTTTTTGGATTTTTCGGTTATTGACTAGCCTACTCCAACCATCTCTAGAATAAACTTCTTTTTTTGACCCATAGAAAAAAGTATCACATTGAACAATTTCTCATGAAATATTTGTACAATGATGGACAAATGACACTATAAACTCTTAAAAATCAGAACAAACATATTAAACAAAACCAACATTGAGAAGAAAAACACCAGCTTTGTATTGTAGGCACTAAGATTATCCAATAACATACAAACACATACATGTACATCATAAAATAGAGCTTTGTATTCTATTGTAGTGTACTGCAAGAAGAGACAGAGTTGGGAAAATTTGAGTTATCTATTTACTTTAAAGACTAGCTAGGTGAGCTAATCATATAGGGAAACTATTGAATAAACAAGGAGACTACCATTTGAACCAGGGA